>CM055640.1:74110830-74112416 GCA_029378325.1 Elaeagnus macrophylla | reverse complement strand
CTGGATCAATCTAGCCAAAGGGGGATCGATCCATCTTGAAAGGGATCGAGATCGATCCGGCTCTGAGGGGGATCGATCCTAGATGCTCTATAGCCCTGTCTTCTTTCTCTTCTTTCTCCACACTTGATACCATGCAATGCTCCTAGTCCAACTTTTGATGCTTAATCACCTATATTGGTTTTCAAGAATTTTCCATGGATTTGCATCACAATATCACACCAAATTTATGCAATCTCTTCTTTCTATTATATCTATAAACTGCCACTTATGGGTTGTAAGAAGATGTATAACATTTCATCTGTTCCTCTTGACGTTGACTTCCAAAATCAAAATTTTCAATTGAAGTAGTCAAAACCAAGTTGCACAGATTGTGAAGCTTTGGGAAAAAGGTGTGGGTTGAAGAATGGTACCAAAACTGAAATTGAATGTTTTCATCCTGGTCCTAGAGGTAACTTTTTTTTTTAAATATAAAAAATTGTACAATTTCCCAGCATTTTATCCTTTTGAATTGTACAAGTTTAAAATGTGTAGAACATTAGAACAACCCTTTCATTTCATTTTTAACTTTCCTAAATATGTTCAAATTCCAAATATTTTACAATCATATAAATAGGTATTCGGGGCATCATTTTAGATAATCATTTTCGTTATGCAAAAGGGTTTGTTTAAGATTGAGTAAACCCATTTTAGATTGTTAGGCATTCGGCTAAATATATTCAAGCCTATTATATAGTAAACATTTTTGTAGCACTATCATAATTGTAGCATTGCCACACTTCAATTTTTTTTTTTTATCAAATCGAAAAAATTGATAGGGAAAATCCCACCCTAAAGTTGATAAAACATGCTAAAAATAAAGGTAGGAAGGTCAAACCTTGTACTTATGTTTATTTGTTTTTAATATTCTTTATATTCTAAAAAAATGATAAATAAAAAATGAAAGCTATTTAATATGCATATATTTAGAAAGTTATATTTAATACTATAATATAGTAATGGAATAACATATATATATGTTATAATAAAATACATGAATTATTGTTTTCAAAATGATAAACACTTTCCAATTATAAACAAATTTCACTAGGCGACTTTTCGAGCCAGACCCAATTTAATTTTTCTAATCTTTGATCATTTATTTATCGTACAAAAAAAAAACGTTTTGAACTCCTCATAGAAAGAGATTTCGCTAACGAAAAGGCTTTCAATGCTGCCCATTATGCTTTACCTTTCCAAATATTTTTACGAATCTATTTTTTTTATACAGAGGTTTTTTTTTTTTTTTAGAATTGCCATTCAAAAATTCTAATAGCTTATTCATTGTTATAGTTGGATGTCAAAGACATCTATTGTTCAAAACTAACTATTTTTTACTATGAATTATCTGTCTATTTATTTTCTATATTGTCTTCCTTGACACACCTACCCCACCAATATGAATATAGAAAATTTTTCTAAAGTTCTAATGCTATTAGAAATAAAAAAACAGATTTTTTTATTGAAATAAAATAATATTTCATTTCCAATACTCAAAAGAATTTTGATTCTATGGAATAAAATCAATTTTATACATTGATACTCAATAT
>CM055640.1:74053330-74105830 GCA_029378325.1 Elaeagnus macrophylla | reverse complement strand
GCCCATCTATTTATTCAACAACTAAATAACCATTCTACCTATCTATATGTATGGTCTTGGACCCTCAATAATAATTTCTCTTTAGAATTTGGTTACTTGATTGATCCACTTACTTCTATTATGTTAATATTAGTCACTACTGTTGGAATTATGGTTCTTATTTACAGTGGCAATTACAATATAAATACAAATATATATTGAAATATATACCAAATATGTACACAATAATTTTTATTCGAGACTAATGTGCTGCAGCATGCTTGGACTCATGCCTTGATGCACAAAGTTTTTATAGAATTCCACAGGGACCTAAAAGGAGTGTGTCATAGTACACATTTAGGCATGCCTCATCGCACTCTTTTTGTTCTAAAACTAATTTTTAGCTTCTTTTGCTCATACTTGTTCCCTAACACCTATATAACACAATGCAAGCACATAAAATGCATAGAAAACAATAAATTAATGTAAATATATATATAAAATGACACCGATCACTCATAACTCTAAATGTATTGGAGTTAATAATAGAAGTCTTTGTCATTTAACTTTACAAATTACAAACTTCGAGGAAGCTACTCATATGATATTTATGCAAATAATGGACCAAACCTTGCTTTCTCTTGTAACATCAACGTAGAGATTGAGAGAGACATCTACAAATGGTGGAAACTTCAAGCTCTCGTGCTGAAAATTAAAGACTTTTCATTTTTTTTTTCTAAAGTCTTCATTATAAATTATCATCATTCTCTATATGGCTGATTTATTTTATAGGCATATTTTTCTTACTGGTTGGTTATATTTTTCTTTATAAATGACAAGCTTTCAAGTAATTGTTTTTTCTCTAAATTTGACACATATGTGGACCTGTTGATAATAATGGCATATAACTTAGAATGAATTAAGATGTCTTTTGTTCTTGCTTTATCAAGTCAAGAGTCAACTAAGAAAAAAATTGATAGTAAAAAGAAAAATAGATTCAGTCAAGCTTGGGTGTACCTTGCAGTGTTCAACTATCTTCCTTGACACTAATTAAAGCTAAAATGCTCGGAGAAGAATTATGCCATTTTTTTTTCACAAAACTTATTGGGAAGTTTTGGTTCAGTTGGAACTATTTATTGTTTATATTCAGTGTAATTGCTTTCAAAAGTCTATAACACATTCAATGGTGCTTTGAAAATTTCAACAATCATTATTAGTGTTTTTAAGGAAAAAAGAACGGAGAAATTATTCATTGTTTCTAAAGTGAGTGATGATATAATACTCCATACTATAACAATACTCCAGAAAAAAATTAAAAATACCTTAAAAAAAGTGTATTATAGGTCAAGCAAAAGTCGTAAACTCCATAATGTTATCTATTATAAGAAAATAGAGAAGGAAATATTAATCATAAGTAGCTATTGAAAAGAGTTTATTTGTTATTAGATAATAATAAATAAATGAATAATTATTAAATATTAAAAATGTTTATAATAACAATGATGAGCAGTTATAAGGGGTTAATAATATTTCAAAAAATCAAAAGATTTGTGAGAAATTACTGCAAATAACATTCCATGAAACATATAATAACAAAAATAGTATTTTTTTTCTTGAATTATGATGAATATGAATTAGTATTGGACTAATGCTTAGGATTTTATTTTTGTTATTATAAATTTTAGGAGTATTATATTTTTTATTTTTTCAAGAATTTTTGATAAGATGGTGCAATATCTTATAGGTAGTAGGGTTAAGTACAATTTGATAGTTTAAAAAAAGTTGTAAAAGGAAATAACAGCAAAAACATTTTGTAAAAAAACAACAAATAAATTATAAATAATATACAATGGTTAATAAATAAGAATTGAATAGTGAATAAAATTTTGGCAATGGATTTTAAATTTAAAACACAAAATAATTACAAATAACTAATAATAACTAAAGCTTAAATTTTGAATTTTTAAAAAATAAATAAAAATAACCAACAATAATTAAAGTGCAAAAAAGATATTTTAAAAAGTAATTAAAAAAAAACGCACTTTGACGATCACTTGTCACTTGACCCATTATCTTTTTAAGCTTATTAGTAATACATTTTGAGGTTAATTTATAGATCACATTGCATAAACTACTAGGCCTAAATTGAGTCGAATGGAATGGTTTATTAGCTTTAGGGATTAAAAAAAATGAAAGTGTAAATGATTTTTTCAACAATGAAAAAAATTTTTAATTACGGATCTAATAAGCCTAGAGGGGGGTGAATAGGTTATTTTCAATTTTCAACAAATATTATATAATCTAATCACAACGGCCAGACATGCAATCGCGTGTAAAGATAAATGCGGAATAATAAAACAACACACGATATTTTTAGGTGGAAACAACCTAGGCCACAACAATGACCTAAGAGGAAAACCACCGGTCCACCGGACCACCTAACTATCCACTATGAAAATAATGTTCAATTACAACCATAGAGTCCAGAACTACCCGTCGCAGATAGATCCCCCTTTCTGTAATTTACTTACGAGCCGCTTGCTCCTTTCACAGCCTCCAATAGTTAGATGTCTGGATCCGGACCAACGTTCCGATCTACTTGAGTCACACAAGATCAACCGAACCCGTCACCTTCGGTAATTTCGAGTCACACGAAATACCGAACCTGTCACCTGTAACGTTAGCACAAAAACACAAGTGCAATGTGTGTCCTAGAGCGGATTCAAACAATAAACAATCCTAACTAGCAGATTCAATAGCATGCGATGTAAAAACAAGATCAGCTAGCAAACTCTAGAACATTCAATATTAAGCTCAATATCATGCAAATCAATTAGGCATATGAATAAAACATGAATAAGCCTAAGAACAATAGATGAAGAGAATAAGCACAATTCAGATGCTAGAAAGTATTAGTGCTATATGATTCTAAATGCTCAAGTTAATTAATTATGCACAAACATCCCTTCACATATATAGAGTCCAATCTTAGTTCAAATAGGATTTGCAATTCACTATAACTCTTTTCCTATCAGGATTTACCAATTACCACAATTATCCTCAAATAAGAATTCTGTTCTTAACATTAAATGTGGTCAATTAGGTAAAATAGACATAAGGGTCGAATTAAGAAATAGAGTTTGAGTAGGAATATAATACTGTCTCGATCGATCGACAGGCCGTCTCGATCGATCGAGAAGGTCTCGATCGATCGATACACAAAACTCGATCGATCTAACTCAAACAGAGAGAACTTGGATCGAAGAATAATGAAATATGTATGCAATGACTCCCCCTAAGTTCTATGACTCTCTAGACGAAAAACAAATTTAAAAGAAAACATTTTTTTTTTTTATTTACCACACAAAGTAATGAACTCATTTAATACGAATAAGCATACAACCAATTGAAAAAATTATTTTTGCTTAAATTTTGATTATTCATTGTATTAGCAAAATAAATAGGTCACATAAGCACACTAACACATATAATGACATATTGACATTCACTTAAGGTAGTATACAAATATGAACTCCACTTGTATTCCAATAATTTCATTTATGACCAATTTTAAGAGACTCAAAAGAAAATAAGTTCATCTATCATGCTAAATCATAATTGAGTCATCAATCTTACATAATAAAATATGTCTATGAAAAAAGAGATTTTTTTTTTTTGTACTTTTTGCTCTTTCTTTTTGTACATGCCAAATAAAATTTCTCAACTAAATTTTTATTTTATTTACCATTTTTTTTTTAAACATGTACGAGCCATTAATCTAATATGATGACTTTCACACTAGTTATGAGGTAGCCCTCTCCGCTCACTACGGTAGCTTCACACATCATAGTAGGTAGCCCTCTCAATACTAGTTATCTCCCCAAGATGAAATATTTTAAAAAATAAGAAATAGAACACAATATAATTTCGCAGTCAAGATTAGCTCAAGTCTTAGAGTCTTTCAAAATTAATCATAAATTTCACCAATGACATACATGAGTGTTCAGTGGGTGTGTGAATAAGTTCAGTCAATAGTGTCATCACATGGAAACGATGTAAATATGTGCAGAATTTGGAATTTTAGCATAGAATATACAATGAGAATCAACATAAGCCACAAAAGATAAGGTTGTATTAGTATAAGCATTATTTGAATCCAATACCTTGTAGCCTTTTTTTTTTTTTTTTTTTTTTTTTTTTTTTTAAATCCAAAAAAAATTCTAACAACAAAAACAAAACAAACATATGAAAATACTCACCTAGGGTCATTTAAGCACTCAAACAAAAGTACCTAGGTGGTCTAGCAATAGTGATCAATTGATAGGAAACATGCAATCTTTCCTAACCCAAATTTTCATGAATTTTGATTTCTTTATTTTTTTGGGTTGAGACTTAATTGCATTAGATTTTAAAGGCATACTCTTAGGCTCATATTTCCTATTCAAATTCAACATAGGCATGGTATGATGATAATTATGAGTTCTATACCTATAAGCATGAAGATGATCATTAAATCGAAAAGCATTCATCAAAAATCTACAGTTAGGTCGAATATGGCCTTTTCTACCACAATGATGACAAACAGGCACAAACTTAACAGTTTTAGCTACTACAATTTTAGTGGGTGTTTGTGCAGAATTTGTAGCAGTAGAGGTAAAGTTAGATGACCTTACAAATGTAGTTTTTGAAGTGGAAGGTGTACAGTTTTCATCTTGGAAACCAAGTCCACGAGTATCACCGAAAGGCTTACCAATGCTCAACATCTTATCAAGTCGTTCAGCTCCAATTGTTAATCTCTTGACAGTTTCCTTTGATTGCTCCAACTCCTGCACAAGCTTTGAATTTTCCTGTTCAATACCTGCAAGACTTAAACTTAACTTGTCAAAATGCTCAGACAGTTCAACTTTTTCTTTTTCTAAAACTGATAAATTAAGGTCTTGCAAATTGATCTGTTCATTCAGCTTTGTTACAGTTATGAGTAGTTTATCTTTTTCTTTCTTGCATTTAATTAAATCAATAAATAACTCCTCAAAACTGTTTGCATTAAATTTATCAAGGATTCGTTTACTTCCCTCTTCATCTGAGTCAAAGTCTGACTCACTGGAGTATCCACCAACAGTTGATGTAAAAGCTACGTAGTTAGAGTTGACATTTTCTGAACCACTAGCTTGGTCTTCATCACTTTCTGTGTCACTAAGGGTAGCCTTGAAAGCTTTTCCTGTTTTTTTCTTCTTGTTGGCACAATCTGCTGCATAGTGTCCAAAACCATTGCATTCAAAACATTTAGGTCCAGTGGGTTTAGATTTCTTACTTTCTGAACTCATTGGGGTGAATTCTCTTCCCTTACGATCTTTTCTGTTGAACATTCTCTTGAGTTTTCTAGCAAGTATGAGTAGCTCTTCATCATCACTATCACCATCGTCAGCATTGGTGGTTTTGAGAGCAATTCCAATGTTCTTTTTGGGTGCTGGAAAGTTCATCTCAAATGTTTGAATTGACCCAACTAGTTCTTCAATCTTCATGGTGTCAATGTCTTTGCTTTCCTCTATCGCTGTAACCTTTGCTTCAAAGCGTTCTGGTAATGAGCATAAGACTTTTCGAACCAACCTACGTTCATCAATTTTATCTCCAAGATTTGAAGAAGAGTTAGCAATATCACATAAATCAGCATAAAATTCAGAAAACGTTTCATCCTCCTTCATTCTAAGATTTTCAAACTTAGTGGCTAACATGCGAAGTTTTGTTCGTTTAACTTGGGACGTGCCCTCATGGGCAACCTCTAGAGTGTCCCAAGCACCCTTAGCAGTTTCAATATCAGAAATACGTCGGAATTCATCTGGAGACACAGCACTAAAAATAGCATTGATGCCCTTTTGGTTCCAGCCACTACCAATTTTATCTTGAGAAGTCCAATCAATTCTAGGTTTAAGTGTGACTACACCATCCTTGGTAACCGTAGGTGGTTCCCAACCATAAAGCACAGAATTCCATACACTTTCATCTAAGGAACGTAAAAAGGCTCTCATACGAGCCTTCCAATATGGGTAGTTAGACCCATCAAAATAAGGTGGACGGATTGTAGAAGAACCCTCTCTAAAATGATCCATAATAAAGTCCTAGGCAAACACTAAGTATATCTAGTGACCCGCTCTGATACCAATTGAAAAAAGTTTTTAATTACGGATCTAATAAGCCTAGAGGGGGGTGAATAGGTTATTTTCAATTTTCAACAAATATTATATAATCTAATCACAACGGCCAGACATGCAATCGCGTGTAAAGATAAATGCGGAATAATAAAACAACACACGATATTTTTAGGTGGAAACAACCTAGGCCACAACAATGACCTAAGAGGAAAACCACCGGTCCACCGGACCACCTAACTATCCACTATGAAAATAATGTTCAATTACAACCATAGAGTCCAGAACTACCCGTCGCAGATAGATCCCCCTTTCTGTAATTTACTTACGAGCCGCTTGCTCCTTTCACAGCCTCCAATAGTTAGATGTCTAGATCCGGACCAACGTTCCGATCTACTTGAGTCACACAAGATCAACCGAACCCGTCACCTTCGGTAATTTCGAGTCACACGAAATACCGAACCTGTCACCTGTAACGTTAGCACAAAAACACAAGTGCAATGTGTGTCCTAGAGCGGATTCAAACAATAAACAATCCTAACTAGCAGATTCAATAGCATGCGATGTAAAAACAAGATCAGCTAGCAAACTCTAGAACATTCAATATTAAGCTCAATATCATGCAAATCAATTAGGCATATGAATAAAACATGAATAAGCCTAAGAACAATAGATGAAGAGAATAAGCACAATTCAGATGCTAGAAAGTATTAGTGCTATATGATTCTAAATGCTCAAGTTAATTAATTATGCACAAACATCCCTTCACATATATAGAGTCCAATCCTAGTTCAAATAGGATTTGCAATTCACTATAACTCTTTTCCTATCAGGATTTACCAATTACCACAATTATCCTCAAATAAGAATTCTGTTCTTAACATTAAATGTGGTCAATTAGGTAAAATAGACATAAGGGTCGAATTAAGAAATAGAGTTTGAGTAGGAATATAATACTGTCTCGATCGATCGACAGGCCGTCTCGATCGATCGAGAAGGTCTCGATCGATCGATACACAAAACTCGATCGATCTAACTCAAACAGAGAGAACCTGGATCGAAGTTGTTCTATACTCGATCGATCGAACATGGTTCGATCGATCGGTCCAATTGCTCGATCGATCCAGTCCAAACAGAGAGCACCTAGATCGAAGTTGTCTCAGTCTCGATCGATCGACTGTCTCGATCGATCGAACAATACTCTCGATCGATCGATCAACATGTGCACAATACATTTTTCGTTACAATCCATACTAAGTGTCGTGCTCAATTGTGTGCAGATGTATGCATGATGGAATATTATACCTGTCATATGGCTGATGCAAGCTTGGTGACTCCATCATCACGTGTGGTCTGAATAATTGTTGAATTCCTATTCTAGATTACAATCAAACATTTTGTCCACGAAAATTGCCAATACAAAATAAACCTTACAAACAAGAATCTTTTCATTCAATAATTTTAAAACACAATCACAAGCATCAGAACCAATTATACACCAATATTTTTGATAAAAAAAAAATAGTTGGCATACCATCGGGACCATTTGATTTTAAGGGGTGCATTTGTGCGAGAGCCTCATGAATCTCTTCGAACGTGAATTAATCTAACAAATCTTTATTCATCGCCTGGGTCACCTTTGGCTCAACACATATGAGAAGATTCTCATCCAAATTACCCAAGTTGGATTGAAAAAGATTCGTAAAATGATCATGAGCAACTCGTTTAAAGTTTCTTTCACCTATAAAGACATTCCCAAAATTATCAATAAGGGACTCTATAAAATTAGTTTTTCTCCTTTGGGAAGCTTTGGCATGAAAATAATGTGTATTTCGATCTCTTTCTTGGGTATGATAACACATGTATTTTAATTACGTCAAGAAGAGTATTTTAGTCATCTTTCCTTTTTTTTTTTTTTTTTTTCACAACAATATGGTCCTTTTGTTTTAAAAAGAAAGTTACAATACAATGACAAATAAAATTTTTCTCATTATTTTAATTGTTATTAACATATCAATTGCTCATATTGTTTTTAGTATAAACCACAACAACTATAAAATTGATTAAAAAATAAAATAAAAAGTTTAAAATTTGATCATTTGTTTTTGTATGCTCACTTATTCATAATAAAAAAACTAAATTATTACAAAAATAAAAATAAATTAAATTACTATAAGTGACATAACTAAGGAATCATAAATACATTTTTCTATTTTTTGGCTAGTTTTTATTTTATTTTCGTGTTTTTTTTTTTTTTTATCTTGATCTTATATATTAAGTTTACGTTTTTTTAATACGTATATAGAAGAAAACTAAATATTCAAACTTTTATATAAAAATGAGAGTTGATATTGTTTTTGACATTTTCACTTTTTTCTTTAACACTTATTTTTAAACTTATATTTATTCTATATAATTAAAATTTACGGAAAGTGATATCATTAACAATAAGTATTTATTATAAAATTGTCATCAAAATTATATATTTTTGACTAAACAACTCATAGTCTCTATCTTTTACCAATTTTACCAGTATCATTTTTTTAACTTTTACTAAGTTTATATAAATATGTAACTTTTACTTTAAATTTGATCTACTGAAAGACGCCAATCCAAAACTAGTATATCATTATATGCAAGTTTTTTGTGTTATATATGGTTGTTATTTGTGCGGCTAAAAAAGCCTCCAAAATATTACTGAGGAATTTTTTTAAAATATGTATTTTAGAACTTTATATATTTATTTATGAAAGTAAACACTTCATATAATAATACAACGTAGTCATATAATATAACCATTAATATCATTTAATGGTGGTTGATGGATGATAAAACTCATTTTTATTTTATTTTATGTCACAAATTTAAGCTAAATATTAACTATTTATGTAAGTTTTATAACTTTTGAAACTTATCGTTGACCCTATTATCTCTGGAGTTGTATTTCTTTTTCAAATACTTCTTACGTTTTACAAATGTTAATAAATTCTTAAAGGATCAAAATAATTTTAGCTTTATTAATGTTATAACATGTATAAATTTTTTTTCTTTTCTTTTCTATAAATATAAAGGATCAAAATAATTTGTTCTATTAATATAATTATTGTATGTAATGATATTTCGAAATAGAATATAAAAATAACCGTTGCTTGAAGTATTTTTTAACATCTTTGAAATTGAAGGTGTTATAGATAAAATTTTAATTTATTTTATTTTTTAGTATTGAATAATCAACAAAAGTAGCAGAAGTTGAAGTTAAAATAATAAAAATAAAAATGTTTCAATCAATTTTTTTTTAATTGAACACCACTGACACAAGCAGTAGCTGAAGTTGACCAGTCAGACCATCCAAGTGCATTAAACGACATAGTACAAACCCGTGTCAAGTTTGAAAAGTCAGCCATCAAATTTTCCAAGTCTACGTTTGACAACAAACGAGTCATGACAATAAGAAATACAAAGCTAATTGTTTAATTATTCCTTCAAAAATAATCCCAAGTCCTCAGCAGATCGAGAAGCAAGAAATGGTAACTCCTACCAAAATGATAATCACTTTCTTTCGGATATTGATTTTGGTGACTCTATTCGCAGATCAGCTTAGAGCTGACCCAAATGATTGTAAAGTCGAAAGATGTAAACATGGAGGCCCTCGAATTCGATTCCCATTCCGGCTCAAAGGTCATCACTCAGATCACTGTGGCTATCCTGGGTTTGAGTTATCTTGTAGTGCTGGGAATGATACTGTTCTTCAGCTTCCAACACAAGAAAAATTCCATGTAAAAAGCATCGATTATAAATCTCAGGTAATGGAAGTGTATGACCCACTTAATTGCCTTCTGGGTTTGTTTTTGAGAATCCATCATTTATTAAATACTCCTTTCTCATTCTCTAAAGAGAACTCATATTATAATCTTACCTTGTTCAATTGTTCTGCATTAGAAAGGAAGGGAATGTATTTTGATCACATCTCTTGCCTAAGTGGTTCTGGTTACCAAATTTATGCAATCCCTTCTTCCGGTTCTATCAGTTATTATCCACTTGTGGGTTGTAAGAAGATGTATAACATTTCATCTGTTCCACGTGATGTTTACGTCCAATTGTACCGAATTCAAAATTTTCAATTGAAGTGGTCAAAACCGAGTTGCACAGATTGTGAAGTTTTGGGAAAAAAGTGTGGGTTGAAGAATGGTACCAAAACTGAAATTGAATGTCCTAGAGGTAACTTTCTTTTTTCTTTTTTTGTTTCTTTTCTTTTTAAAAAAATAAAAAAAATTGTACAATTTCCCAACATTTTATCCTTTTGATTTGTACAAGTTTAAAGTGTATAGAACATTAGAACAACCCTTTCATTTCATTTTTAACTTTCCTAAATATTTTCAAATTCCAAATATTTTACAATGATATAAACATGTATTCGGGGCATGTTCTCGAAGTTTATTCTATGAATATGGTTTTATCTTTGCATTTTTTAAAACATATTTATATAAGAAATAAATTTGTATATTATGAGTTGAATGCATTTTCAAATCATTACAATAATTTGAACATATTTTCAATCGTTAAAAGGAATGATAGAAATGAAACCAATCTAAAACTGTGTTACATATGAAACGGAGCCAATATAAATTTCACTAATCTTTCCAAGTAATTTCTCATAGAATGGATCCTGATAGTTGTTTAGAATCTGTGAGTTCTTGATATTTGACACCAGGATATATATCATGTTTATGCTATCTACTTTCACAAAGATGAAAGCTTGACTATGTAATTATGTTCTACAGATAAATCAATAAAGTTTGTGGCTACTGGTGCAAGCTTAGGTGGATATCTTTTGATCTTACTGGCTCTTGTGGCTTATCGTGCTTACCATTCCAACAAACTTGATAAACATAATCAACTAAGAATAGAAAACTTTTTAGAGGATTACAGGGCTCTTAAACCAAGCAGATATTCATATGCTGATATCAAGAGGATTACAACTGAATTCAAGGATAAGTTGGGGCAAGGAGCCTATGGATCTGTTTTCAAAGGAAAGCTCTCTAATGAACTTTTTGTTGCTGTCAAAATTCTCAACAGCTCAAAGGGAAATGGAGAAGAGTTCATAAACGAGGTGGGCACAATGGGTCGAATTCACCATATCAATGTGGTTCGTTTAGTTGGTTATTGTGCTGATGGATTTAGGAGAGCTCTTGTTTATGAGTTCTTACCAAATGGTTCTCTACAACAGTACATATCTTCACCAGACTCTGAGGACTTTCTTGGTTGGCAGAAACTGCAAGATATTACTTTAGGCATAGCCAAAGGGATAGAATATCTTCACCAAGGGTGTGAACAAAGAATACTTCATTTTGATATTAAACCTCATAATGTATTGCTAGACCAAAACTTCACTCCAAAAATTTCCGATTTTGGTTTGTCAAAGTTGTGTTCCAAGGACCAAAGTACAATTTCAATGACAATGGCAAGAGGGACAATGGGTTACATAGCTCCTGAAGTTTTCTCTAGGAATTTCGGGCATGTTTCTTATAAATCAGATGTTTATAGTTTTGGAATGCTTTTGCTTGAAATGGTAGGAGGAAGAAAGAATACTGATGTGACAGAGGACAATGCTAGTCATATTTATTACCCAGAATGGATATATAATCTTCTAGATGGAGGCGAAGATCTTCGTATTCATATTGAGGAAGGAGGAGATGCTAAAATTGCCAGGAAGCTAGCTGTAGTGGGACTTTGGTGCATCCAATGGCACCCAATTGATCGTCCTTCGATGAAATCCGTGGTCCAAATGCTAGAAGATAGAGAGGACTTAATCATGCCTCCGAATCCTTTTGCCTCCACAAATTCAACAAAAGCAAATCTAAACCCTCTTGCAAAAAGAATGAACATAGAGTTAGACGCTATTGCTGAGGTAGAGTGAATATAAATGTAATAATGGATGTATGGACCAATCACAACAAAGGATTGATGTTGACAAAGATAAGCAAGCTAACAAGGCATTACATGTTGGGTATTCTAAGAGCAATATTGTGACATTTGTAGCTGAATAAAGCTCTTGCAAATAAGACAAAGTTTGTTATAGAATTTGTTATACATACACATGGCTAGCTGTTATTTCAAAGCACTATTTTCTTTATTTTTCCTTGGTTATTACATATACAATCATATAAATAGCTGGTTATGTTACATAAACAATATTGGATTTAAGTAATATTGAACTTTCACATGGTATCAGAACCTCAAGTTCAGTAAGCTTGAAGTTAAAAGCATCAATAGAGGATCCAAATATAGCAGTGCCATGATCAAGTGATTATTACCTTTCATAACACTATAGTCTCAATAAAACTAGATAATACTAATTATATAATACGGAAACACCAAATTCTAAATATACTAAGGAGTCTTGAGCTGGAAAAATTTGTTTTACAACAACCCCTACAAAGTCACTTGAGCAATGGTGAGAAAAACCCAACCTTCAAAGCATGAAAAAAGTAAGACGAAATGCTTGGCAGCTAGTTGATGTCTTGTATGTCTGATGAGCTCTAAAACAAATATCAAGATTTGATACTTCTCTTGATACTTGGTTAAGATTGGAAAAATTCTATGCTTCAAAATCAAGAGCTAAAGCTAAAAAAGCAAGAGAGGAGTTGCAAAATTAGAAGAAATGTAACTTTTCAATCTCTGAATACATGTTGAAAATTAAGCTTCTCGAATATTAGAAGAACAAAAGCTTATGACAGTGCTTGGTAGTTTAGATGAAAGCTATGACAATATATTTTGTACCCTCACTGAAAGAATGTTAATTGAAAAAGTAACATTAGATGATGCTAAAGCTCCTTTGTTAAGCCATAAATGTAGACTTGATCTTAGAAAATTGGTCTTAATTTCACCGTTACCATCAATAAACCTAAGCATGACCAAGAATGTAGTACCTGTGAGTCATTCGAGAAATGAAATAGAAAAGCCAAATGGAGGAAATATGGCTGATACAACAATGCAATTTAATCAAATGAACTTAAGTAATCAGGATGCTTATGGTTACAATGCTCAATTCAATAATGACTATAAAAAACAAGGTTCTTATCAACAAGACTTTAGACCAAGAAGAAGAGGAAGAGGGGGTTATGGTAGAGGCAGAGGAAAGCCACAATGCCAACTCTCAAGCTATGTTAACTTTGTATGGCCCACAATCCTATACATACTCTTCCTCAATTACCTTACTTTTTCACACCCTATATACTAACAGCTCCTATTCCATCCTATTTTCCTTTTCTTCCAATAAAAACACCATCAACTTTTTCCTATTCTTCCTCTCAAATTTCATCTCCAACTTTTTCTTCTGAACCATAATGATTCGCTGACTCTGAAGCTACCCACCGTGTTACTGATGACATCAACAATCTCACTGGAGCACAATCTTATGGTGGTCATGACAAGGTTATGATAGGTAATGGAAAGCAACAACCTATTTCTTATATATATTGATTCAAATGTTTTTCAATCTTCTTGTTGTCTTGACAAAATTTTAGTTCTTAAAAATATTTTACATATTTCAAATATTGCTAAAAATCTTTTAAGTGTGTCTCAATTTGCTCTTGAAAATAAGGTATACTTTGAATTTCACCCTTCTTGCTGTTATGTTAAGGGTCAAGCAACAGGGACCATTATTCTCATGGATCACTTGCGTGATGGGTTGTATGCCTTCGATATTTCTTCACAAAGTCTCCAACACCTACTTCATTCTCTCAGTTAACTCCAAATCTCACATCCTTTTCATGTTTAGCTCTTACAGCTACTGTTTCATAGTCTACCTTGGATTTGTGGCATAGACGACTTGCCCATGCATCCTTACCAATTGTCAAACAAGCCTTAGCTCAATTTAATAAACTATTTTCTAGTAATAATAATACTACTCTTAATCTTTGTATTGCTTGTGAGACTAGTAAGAGTCACAAGGTACCTTTCACTCGTAGAGTTGCTTATGGTAATGTATCTTTACATGCTATTCACTCTAATGTATGGGTATCTCTTGTCACTTCCAAAAATGGTTATCAATACTATGTTCATTTTGTTGATGAGTATAGTTGTTTTACTTGGCTTTATTTTTTAAAATTCAAATTTGACATTGTTCAAGTTTTTGTCAATTTAACAATGAAGTCGAGTTGCAAACTAGTTTTAAAATTACAATTCTTCAAAGTGATTGGGGAAGTGAGTTTCAAGGTTTAACCAATTTTTTGACTGCTATTGGAATTAAGCATCAAACTTCTTGTCCCCATTCTCATGAGCAAAATGGTTTAGTTAAATGTAAATACGTGCATATTGTTGATTTAGGACTTGCTATGCTTGCTCAAGCTTCTATGCCTATGCAATATTGGGATGAAGCTTTCTACGGCAGTATTTTCATTATTAATCGACTTCCTACTCCTATTCTTCACGAAAAATTTTCTTTAGAATTTATTTTCTCAAAAAAACAAGATTAAACATTTTTTAAAGTTTTTGGTTGTCTTTGTTTTCCTTGTCTAAGACCATATAATAATCATAAATTACAACCTCATTCTGTTCCTTGTACCTTTCTGGGTTATAGTCCTAAGCTCCTAATGGACGTTTATATATTAGTAGAAATGTGGTTTTTGATCAAGCCTAGCTAATTTCCTTTTTCTACATCTAAATCTGATGTTACTACTTCTATACAAATTGTTTCCACTAGGACTGTGCTACTTGTTGTGCAGAAACCTATACCTTGTCCTTTACCTATTTTGTTGTATTCTTTTCCTACTAAAGCCATTGAATTGTCATATGTTTCCATCTCCTTTTACTTTACGGCCAATAGGTAATGTCATTTCTCTTAGTACTTCACGTGATTCCCATTTTTCTGAAAATGTTCTTGACATTTTACCTCACTTTCACCTACTTCTGTTACCATTGGGGACATTATTGTTCCTATATCTCATGATAATAACTCTATTTCTTTACAACCATCTCTTCCCTCTTTATCTTCTAATAATCACAGCATGACTACTATATCAAAGTCAGGAAGTTCTAAGCCAAAAACTTATTTAGCAACTCTTGATCATAATTCATTTCTTGAACCAACTTATATAAAAAAATGCTTCGGTTGGTCCATTACTGACAACTTCCATGAAGCTTGAGTTTGATACTATTGTTTTTAACAAAACTTGGACTCTTGTTCCAACATCCAAGGATAGAAAACTCATAGGGAGTTGCTAGATATTTAGAATAAAAAAGTTACCAATTAGTTAGCTTGATAAAAGAAAATCAAGAGTTGTTGCCAAGGCTTATGATCAAAGACCTGGATTTAATTTTTTAGAGACTTTTAGTCTTGTTTGTTAAACAAGTTACAATTAGAGTTGTTTTGACAATTGCTTTAAGTAAGAAATAGAGTATTCATCAACTCGACATTAACTATGCATTTCTCAATGGCAAGCTTCGAGAGGAAGTTTACATAACTTAACCTCAAGGGTTTAAAGATCATTTTTATCCTAATTATGTGTGTAAACTCGACAAAGCAATTTAAGGTCTTAAACAGGCGCTAAGAGCTTGGTTTGATACACTCATATAAGCTCTACATGGTATGGGTTTTATGAAGTCAAGAGAGCTGATGTCTCTTTGTTTACAAGGTTTTCTTCAACTTCCACCATTTATTTACTAGTTTATGTTGATAACATTATCATTACTAGTGATATTAATTTTGAAGTTCAACATCTCATCTCTGTTTTGCATGCTCAATTTGCTTTAAAATATCTTGGTCATTTAAGCTGTTTTTTGGTCTTCAATATCTTGGTCACTTATCTTTCCAATGGTGATCTTTTATTGAATCAAAGCAAATACATTTGTGAGTTACTCCTTAAGACTCATATGGAACAATGTAACCCCAATTAACAATCCAATTTATAGGAGGTTAACTACTGGTATAATTATTTTTCTTAGTTCTAATCTAGTCATGTGGAGTTCTAAAAAGTAAAGTACAGTGTCTAGGTCCAACACTGAGGCAGAATATCGTGCATTGGCTGATACTACTTCTGAAATTGATCTGGATCGATTCTCTTCTTTTAGAGTTACATATTTCCATGCTTGCACCACCAATATCTGGTGTGACAATTTAAGTATTGTATCTCTTTTAGCCAACCCCATATGACATGCAAGAACCAAGCATGTTAACCTTGACTTGCATTTTGTTTGGGAAAGAGTTGTCTCACATCTTTATGTTCAACATATTCCATCTAATCTTTAGCCAGTTAAT
Organism: Elaeagnus macrophylla; assembly: GCA_029378325.1. NCBI lineage: Eukaryota > Viridiplantae > Streptophyta > Magnoliopsida > Rosales > Elaeagnaceae > Elaeagnus > Elaeagnus macrophylla. The sequence goes on along the minus strand of CM055640.1, from coordinate 74,089,447 downwards.
ATTTTCATTAAACCCTTGTCCATTCAACAATTTGTATTTCAAAGGATCAAACTAATTGTCATTGTTATGCCACTAAGTTTGAGGCGGGAAAATGAATGTATGGACCAATCACAACAAAGGATTGATGCTGGCAAAGATAAGCAAGCTGCATTAAAGGTTGGGTATACTAAGAGCATTATTGTGAGTTATACATGCACATGGCTAGCTGTTATTTACAGAGGTATATTCAATCTAAATTGGTATAGATATTTATGGATATTAAAAATTCAGGTGTATTCAATTTAGACTTTTAAAGAGTATATAAAAGTCTAGTAGTATTTAATTGAAAGTTTTTAAAAATCTTAACAAATCTACAAAATTCAAGGTATATTCAATTAATAATTTCTAAATGTCCATAAAAATTTCCTTGTATTCAAAAAGAAAGTAACATTTAAAGAATTCAATATCTCAAAGACTTTTGTGAATTTTATGACCTTATGATAAATAAGAATTCTGCCACAACTCTTCCACAACAATCGCTCTCATTATTGAGAAGTTCTTGGCCGAGTCGTCCCACATCTTTCAGAGGTATTAGGCTTTACACTTTTATGGCTTTAGACTTTCTTTATATATATAATTTTATCTTCTTTTTTTGTTGGTTAATAAGTAAATTCTTCTATTGATTCAGGCAAGTTCTAAAGTTTGGCTTTAGTAATTAATGAGTCTATAACTCTTCTATTGCCAAGACAACCACATTAACTTCAATTAGGCGCAGTTCTGAAAGAGACTTATCTTGAAGATGATATTTCTATAAGACTATGATTCTATATTTTCATAAATGAAATTATTGTGAAAATGGTAGATGGGAGATAATATTTGCATTTTTTACCCAGAAGTTTTGTCATGTTTATAAGTCAATATCTATTAAAGTGCATAAAAAGTATGTGATTTTTTACTTTCTTTCTTAAATAATTTGAGGATTAAAGTGTTTAAAATTTAGGACACATTATTACTTTGAAATTTAAATTGTCAAGTGAAATCATAAGATATACTTGATTTTGTAACAATTATTGTAAATATATAAATATTCTTTTTTAGAAGGTGGTTGGTCAATTAATATTTTTAAAGGAGTCTAGACTCCTCAATAAGTCTTTAGTTTTATGCTTGTTCTCTATTATTTTGGATTTGGTTACTTTTTCTAACATGTATGCATGCACATGTATAAGTGAATCACATTTGACTTTCTACAATGATTGTTATAATTGTGATGTAAAATTAATTAATAAAAATACATGTATGATATAGCAATTACTAATGGGAGATTTAGAAGAAAAAGGTAAAACTTATTAGAGTAAATTAATATATTTTTATAGAGTTATTTTAGTAATATCTTCATTGTAAAGTTATTTTGGTAACTTCCTTTTGTAATTTCTCTATTTTGTTAATTTCCTTTTGTCTCTTTATTTTGCCTATAAAGGTTTGCTTGTAATATGTTAAGTGCATAATTTTGGTTCAATAAAAACCCTAGCCTCCTCTTCCTCTTCCTCTTCCTCTTCCTCTTCCTTTCTTCTTCTCTTGATTCTTCTTTCTTATTGTTAGTATAAATTAATTATCATCGTATCAGAGCTTGGATTATTGAAGGTACTGTAAATTCAGACACAATTTGTTCCTCACATCAAATAGTTTCAAAAGTTTCTTGATTCGCAACCACATGCCATGTCTGCCTCTTCTACGATAGGTCAGTCTCTCTCTAGTTCCTCAGGTATGTCATCCTCAACATAGGTTTTAGACTCTGGAGCTTCCCACCATATGCCTCATGAGTTAAAATCTTTTGTTTCTTTATGTCCTACATCATCTGTGCCTGTCATGACTGCTGATGGTACTCCTATGCCATTAGCAGGTGTCAGTTCTGTTGTCAATTCTCATTTGTCTCTTCATAATGTTTACTATATTCCTAAGCTTTCACTAAACCTTGTATCTGTTAGTCAATTGTGTGATTCTGGTTGCTCAGTGTCTTTTTCTTCTACTTCTTGTCATGTGCAGGATCTACAATCCCAGAAGCTGATTGGGACAGGCCGTAGGCAGGGGGATTATATGTTTTGGATGAGCTGAGATTACCAGTATTTGCAGCTCCTAGTGTTGATCTTTCCTCTTTTCGATTGTGTCCTTCATCTTCTAGTTTTTATTTATGGCATTCACGTCTTGGTCATGTTTCAGCTTCTCGTTTACGATTTTTAGCTTCTAATGGAACCTTCAAAAATTTGCAAGCTCATGATATTTCTGATTGTAGTGGTTGTAAACTTGCAAAATTTTCTGCATTACCTTTTAATAGAAGTACTTCTTATTCTGTTGCACCTTTTGATTTAGTTCATTCTGATGTGTGGGGACCTTCTCCTGTTGTTTCCAAAGGAGGGTCTCGCTATTATGTCTCTTTTATTGATGATCACACTCGTTTTTGTTGGGTATATCTTATGAAACGTCGTTCTGATTTCTTTGATATTTATAATAACGTTAGAGCCCTAGTAAGAACTCAATATTCTGCTGTAATTAAGTGCTTTAGATGTGATCTAGGTGGTGAATATACTTCCAATAAATTTTGTGATTTGCTTGCTTTAGATGGAACTACTCACCAAACTTCTTGTACTGACACTCCTAGGCAAAATGGTGTTGCTGAAAGGAAACATAGGCACATTGTTGAAACTGCTCGTTCTCTTTTGTTGTCATCTTTTGTTCCTAGTGAGTTTTGGGGAGAAGCAGTTCTTACTGCGGTCAACTTAATCAATAAGATTCCATCATCCATCCCTTCAGGTTTGTCTCCTTTTGAAAAACTATATGGACATCCTCCTGACTATTCTTCATTGAGAGTCTTTGGTTCTACTTGTTTTGTCCTTCGTCCTCATGTAGAACGTACCAAATTATCGTCACGTTCTGTCATTTGTGTTTTTCTTGGTTATGGTGAAGGGCAAAAGGGATATCGTTGTTTTGATCCAACTTCACAAAAACTATATATCTCTCGTCATGTTATCTTTCTTGAGCATATACCTTTCTTTTCTATTCCTAGTTCAATTCATAACTTGACCAAGTCAGATCTTAGTCATATTGATCCTTTCTCTAACTATACTGATAGTTCTTCTCCACAAGTTCCTCCAACTACTAATTCTGACTCATCTACTGATCCTATAGTCCTTTCTCCTATTCAATATTCTCGCAGGATTCGTACTGATAGATCTGAAGATACTGGTACAACACAGCTTGACACTTCTGATACTTCCCCTCCTCCTACAGTTGCCCAAGCTCCTCCTGGAATTGTGGATCCTCCTCGTTATCCTCAGCGCACTCGTAAGTCTACTAAACTACCAGATTTTGTTTACTCGTCTTATACCACTTCTTTTACTTCATTTTTAGCATCTATTCATTGTCTTTCTGAGCCTTTATCCTATAAAGAGGCAGCTCTTGATCCCCTATGGCAGCAATCTATGGTTGAGGAACTTACTGCTTTGCATCAAACAAATACATGGGTCTTAGTACCTTTACCGCTAGGTAAACGAGCTATTGGTTCCCGTTGGATATATAAAATTAAGCTTCATTCTGATGGGTCTATTGAAAGGTATAAATCTCGAGTAGTTGCAAAGAGATACTCTCAAATGAGTGGTATTGATTATGAAGAGACTTTTGCCCTTGTTACAAAAATGACTACAGTTCGCACACTTATTGCAGTTGCCTCTACTCATGGATGGCGTATATCTCAGGTGGATGTTAAAAATGCTTTCTTGAATGGTGATTTGCATGAAGAAGTTTACATGGTTCCCCCGCCTGGTGTACCACATAATCATGGAGAAGTTTGTAAGCTTCAAAAAGCCTTATATGGTCTAAAACAAGCACCTCGAGCATGGTTTGAGAAATTCTCTACTGTTATTGCTTCTTTTGGGTTTTCTTCTAGCGATCATGATTCTGCTCTCTTTGTTAAGCATACCACTACAGGTCATATTTTGCTCTCTTTATATGTTGATGATATGATTATTACTGGTGATGATGTTGATTGGATTGCAGTGCTAAAGTCAGAATTAGCTCGTCAGTTTAAAATGAAAGATTTGGGTTCTCTACGGTATTTTTTGGGTATTGAAGTTGCCTTCTCTCCAAAAGGTTATCTTCTCTCTCAATCTAAGTATGCTGCTGACATTCTTGAGCGTCTGGTGATGATGTTGATCGGATTGCAGTGCTAAAGTCAGAATTAGCTCGTCAGTTTAAAATGAAAGATTTGGGTTCTCTATGGTATTTTTTGGGTATTGAAGTTGCCTTCTCTCCAAAAGGTTATCTTCTCTCTCAATCTAAGTATGTTGTTGACATTCTTGAGCGTGCTCGCCTTACTGATACTAAAATTGTTGATACCTCTTGTGAGCACAATGTTCAATATTCTCCTTCGGATGGCACTCCTTTGCAAGATCCTACCTTATATCGAACTATTGTTGGCAGTTTGTTTTACCTTACTATTACTCGTCCGGACATTGCTTATGTTGTTCATATTGTTAGTCAGTTTGTTGCTTCTCCTACTACCACTCATTGGGCAGCTGTTCTACGTATTTTGCGGTATCTTCGGGGTACAATTTTTCAGAGTCTCTTATTTCCATCCACATCTTCCTTAGAGCTGTGTGCTTACTCTGATGCTAATTATGGTCGTGATCCCACAGATCGCAAGTCTGTCACTGGTTTCTGTATCTTTTTGGGTGATTCTCTTATCTCTTGGAAGAGCAAGAAGCAAACTGTTGTTTCTCAATCTTCTACTAAAGCAGAGTATCGTGCAATGGCATCTACTACCAAAGAGATTGTTTGGTTACGTTGGCTACTAGCAGATATGGGTGTTTTTCTCTCTCATCCCACTCCTATGTATTGTGACAACCAGAGTGCTATCCAGATTACTCACAACTCCGTTTTTCATGAACGCACCAAGCATATCGAGATCGATTGTCATTTTACTCGTCAACACCTCAAACAAGGCACCATCATCTTGCCTTTTGTTCCTTCTTCTTTGCAGATTGCAGACTTCTTTACTAAGTCACATCCTACTTCACGCTTTCGTTTTCTAATTGGCAAACTCTCGATGCTTCTTGCAGCCACATCGTGAGTTTGAGGGGGGATATTAGAGTAAATTAATATATTTTTATAGAGTTATTTTAGTAATATCTTCATTGTAAAGTTATTTTGGTAACTTCCTTTTGTAATTTCTCTATTTTGGTAATTTTCTTTTGTCTCTTTATTTTGCCTATAAAAGGTTTGCTTGTAATATGTTAAGTGGACAATTTTGGTTCAATAAAAACCCTAATCTCCTCTTCCTATTCCTTTCTTCTTCTCTTGATTCTTCTTTCTTAATATTAGTATAAATTAATTATCAAAACTAACTACAAAACTTGGGATTTGGACGAGAATAATGTATTATTAGAGTTTATGTTAAATCGTGGATGACATGACAGTTATGTGTTTTCAGCTAGGCAATTGTTGAAAGCAAAATACTTCATATTCTAAATATTAAACTAGTGGATAAAAGACTATACTAATTACCTAGGTTATGTTAAATGGTTTAAAAAGCGATATACAATTTTTTGTGAACTTATGCGCTATAGTTCTCGCTTTGGGTGGGACTTTATATCAAAGAAGTTTACTGCTAGTGACAAAATATGAGAAGATTAACTATTATTTATAGAAAAATTACCACATAATGTACCTTTTTGTTTCTAAATAATTTATTGTTTATCTATGTTGTAGTCACATCCAAACAACATGCAACTTCGCACCGGTACATTTGCAGATTATGAAGATTTGAGACTTGTAGTTAGGAATGAAACTGTTATTGGAAAAAATGCGGTTGGATTGGGTGAAACTACTGATGCAACAATATATGAGACTATGCAAAGTAGAGGATGTCATAGGATAGAAGATCTTGTTTATGATGAAAACAATGAGGCATACATATGAAGCCATAATGATTTCTCCTACAAAGCTCCATCACCTGTACATCAAACTTCATCACTACTTTTCATGGAGATAAGCTTGGATATGGACACTACAATCCAAAACACAATTCAAAGAAAGCAAGGTCGAGGTGAGCATAAAAGGAGTAATAGCTCATCTGAAACCATCAAGCAAGCTGATATTAGCAAAAATATCTATTGATATGGATTCAATTACTAAGATTACGTACGAGATTCAAGGAATACATGAACTCATAAAAAAAAAAAAAAAAAAGAGAGAAGAGAAAAGGATAAGGAGAAAAAAAGAAATACAGAAAGAAGAAGAAAAGAAAAAGAAGAATATTTTGAATGCTATCAAGTAGACCCCAAACTTAGATAACAATGCCTGTCACAAGTCTCTTGCTAAAATTTATAAGATGGGAATCAAAAATACATTTGTAAAAATGTCACCTGAAGAACGCTTTGAGTGGATACTTGACAACATAGAATGAATTAATTTGTTTGTATAAAAAAAAACTCTAACATTTTGGAGGACTTTTATATGTTTGAGCTATTTTTTATCATTAGTTTTAATTACGTTTGACAGTTTACCATAATTTATTATGGCCTGTTATGATTTAATTTGATTTTTCTTTTTCAGTCATAATTTATTATAATGTTATTTTTATTATATATTTGATTTTTTTTACAAGATACATTCGATTATTTATTAGAAAAGTATAACTCTTTTATTATTATTTTTAGTAGGTGCCTTAAACCCACAATCTACTAGTAAAATGAAAATTCTTTTTGTATATCAAGTAAATACTTTCTAGTAGATTGTGGGTTTGCAAATCGCTGTAGTTTTTTAGCTCCATTTCATGGTGGTCGATATTATCTTCAAGATTTTACTGGCCAAGGACGTGACCCCGAACGGGCAGTTGAATTATTCAATCTTTGTCATGCTTCTTTAAGGAATGTAATTGAAGAATATTTGGTATATTCAAATCTTGTTTTGCAATTTTCAAGTCTGCTCCCGTAGAAGATACAACCGAAGTTAATGTTAGCTTGTGCAGGATTGCACAACTTTCTTCATAAGGAGTGTCATTTTGATGAATTTTCAATAGAACTTGATGGTGAATCAGAATCAGATTTAGATTCAGATTCAAAATTTGACAAGAAGAGTATGAAGAAATTTCTAGAACACAAGAATAAGAACAAGAAATTGCCAATGATTGGAGATTAAAAATAGCATCAGTTATGTGAAGAGATGTTACAAATGATCATACTTAAGAATATCCAAAAATAAATTACAATTTTTTATTAATTTATTTCTAAGAGTGCAAGAACTTATTTAACAATGAACTTTTTAATATGTAATTAAGTTTTAATTTTATATGTTTTTTTAATTATTAGTTTTATTAATTTATGTTTGTTTCATTCTCTATTATTTATGACATTATTACATACTCAATGTGAAATAATTGCATCGTTGATATTTTTAAATTTTTTTTATACATTATATTTTATATTTTACTATTTAAAATATTAGGAATATGAATTTTTTGTTGGAGTGTAAAGTTGAATATGAAAATCCTTTAAATTTTACTTACTAATGTTAACATATTCCAGTAATGATAGGATGTGAATATTTTTAAAATTTTAAAGACAAAAAAGGAGAAAGAAATTAAAAGATGAAAAAAAAAATTTATAATAAAAATATATAATTAAAGTTATGAAAAAGTCACTATAAGTCAATGAAAATTTATAAAAGTCTTAAAATAAAAAGTATAATAAAGTTTTTTATATCTAGAATAGTCTATAAAATTATATATAAAGTCTTAAAAAGTTTAAATAAATGTATAAAAAAAAAATTTTAATTTAAAATTCATAAAAGTCTTTAAAAATCTCAATTGAATACACCCCTATTAATGACGTTATTTTAGAGCAATATTTTCTTTATTTTTCCTTGGAAATACAATCATATAAATAACTGGTTATGTTCTATATATAAATAATATTAAATGTAATTAGTTTTTGAGTAATATGGTCAGTATATTCATCAACTTCCTTTCCTTTCTTCCTTCTTCATTTGTCTCCTTCATTTATCATTTCTATTGTCATGCAAAACTTGATCACTTTGCTTTGTTTCTCATAAGGACTTTAACGTTTATCTTGTTATATCTTTAATTAAGTACAAACAGATAACAATGGGGATGAGGATTGTCTAGCTTTGTCAATCTTTGTAAAATTTTAATTATATAAATGAAATAACATTGACATTTTTGTAAAGCATCATTTATTAAAATACATGCTAACATACATGAAAGAGAAGAAGGATAAGTAGCATTAGTAACATGCTAACATATAAGTCCTTATAATTGACATCTTGGTTAGAACCGATCAACTTTACGGGCTTCTATGAAAATATTTTACATTTATAAATTAATATTTGTCAAACATGGGTCTATTAGATCAATTTTGTCAGATACGTACGCACATATAGAACTAAATATGACTAATGTATCCCTTTACTTAAACAAATTAAGGTACCATAACCCAGCAGTTTCAATCTAAATATTATACTTACAAAAAAATATGATAAAGAAAAATGCTTAAATAATATAAAAAATTTTATAAAATATAAAATTTACAAAAAGAATTGACCAAAAAAATAAAAAATAAAATATTGTATTATTCAAATTAAAATTTAAATTACTAAAGTAAAATAAAAATTTTACCTTCATTAAATTCTCTTTATTACTATTTAATAATTTTTTAGAAATAAAATAATATTTTACTATTCAAAAAGTGACTAAAATGTTCTATTTTTTTGAAGGAGTGACTTAAGTATTGCTTGTAAAAAGAAAGTGACTAAAATATTCTAATAATTTGTTTGACTTCTAAAGTACTTAGATCTTTTTTTTTTTTTTTAAGTGTGAGTTATAAGTATTCATCATTCTTTGTATAACTGGTTTGTCTTATGGGCATAATTTCTTATGACTAGTTGGCTCTCCTTTTTCTTTATAAATTACAAGCTTCCACGAAGTTGTCCTTTTTCTTATAACATCAATAGAATTTTATAACTTAGAATGAATTGAAACGTCTTTTGTTCTTACTTGAAGAAGTCAAGAGTCAACTAAGAAAAAATGAGCACAATAGATTTAGCCAAGCTTGGGTGTACCTCCTTGACACTAACTAAAGCTAAAATGCATGGATGAGAATGAGAAGAATTTTGCCATTTTTTTCCACAAAACTTAATAGAAAGTTTTGGTTCAGTTGGAACTATTTATTGTTTATATTCATTGTAATTGCTTTCAAAAGGACTATAATACATTTAATGTGCTTTGAAAATTTCGATAACCATTATTAGTGTTTTTAAGGAAAAATTAGCAATAGGAAAAGTATAATACAAGCTCCATTTCTAAATACTTCTTTTATGGCTAGTACAGCCGCAAAATTACAAAAGGTTGTTATAATATAATTAGAAGCAAATTAGTTGGAACATTACTCTTGCATATTGAAATAATCAACTCCATCTGCGATACTATGAACTTCATCTTAGACATGAGTTTATGCTTAAGGATCTTGGTAGAGCTTGGTTTGGGTGATCTCAAATGACCAACTATGAACATCACACACACATATGGGGAGTATTTTGAATAAGTTTGGGATGGCTTGATCTAGCACTTGAGAAATATTGATTTGGATCATGACTAAGAGGTTGTTTGCTCCTAACTTTGAGACAACAAGTTTCTTTTTGTTTATTGCTTTGTATTTTAGTTTTTAGTAAGTACCTTTAGTGCTTAAGCTTTTGTTGTTTCTTTTGTGATAATTCGATAAGTGTTTTAGGGTTTACTTGGTTAAGAAGAAACAAGATGCTAAGTTTAAGGGAGTTAAGAACTCTAATTTTTTAAAGTAATATAATTTTTACTTTCTTAAAAACTTGTGTGACTACTTGAGAAAATTTACATATTGTGCTTAAATGAATTTTAATTGTGTCTTTTCAAAATTGAGTGAACTTTTAAGTATAAAATCTGAATTTATCTTGGATGAACTTTAAAAAATTAATATTTTAAAGTTCATTTATTGAAACTATACTTGCTGCCATTGTAGGGAATAAAGAGAGCAAAAATTAGAATGGTTTACAGTTTGCCATAGCTTTGCTGCAACAAACGTGCGTAGTAACTCAGCAACAAATTAAAAAAAGGTGAAAACATATGATAGCTGGACTTGGGTCAGTAAAATGATAAAAATTGACATTTGAACATCACCTTTTAAATAAAAAATTTGAGAGTTAGCAAAAGAATATCACCTCACGTCATATAAAAGAAAGGGGGAATTACAGCAGGAAAGGGAGCAAAGGCAGACCCCAGGCACTGATTTTGAGACACCATCCTTCCTTATTTGAGAAAGACACAAATACACGCAGAAAAGGGGGATCAAAGCTGAGCAAAGCAAGAAAATACTAGAGATTTTCGGTTCAATCAATCAAAGGAAGAAGAAATAAGGCTGCGTTGTTGAAGTTTCTTCAATCTCCATTTTTTCTTGTTTTTTATTTTCTATAATCTCATATTTGGACATGGATTTTTCTATTTCTAAATTTGCAATTGATTTTATGAAGATGATGAGCAAAATATCTTTTAGCTATGATTGTCGATGAACAAGTTAACGTAGTCTCTATTTTTTATAAAAATCTATGCTATATTTTGGTATAATTGTGCTAGTTATTCAAGTTTGCTTTATTATTTAATTCTTATTTGTTGCTTGATCACTAATTAATAGGATATTAGGACTGTGATTAATTCTGAAAAGGATAATTGAAGTTGGATTAAGCTTAGATAATGTGAGTTTAGTTTAGTTCTAAAGATTGAAGTAAAAATTGCAACTAATATAGGAATATATCCAAAAGAATTGGTACATGTAATAATGTTTCTAAGATTAGGTTTACATAGAAATATGTTTAATTTAGCTTTAGGAAGTATAAACATTGCATATTCGGAATAATGTCTTATAAATCATGAATTCTCCTTATATGTGTGTTTTGCCGTAGCATTACTATTTTATTTTATTATCCAAAACACAAAAATTGATATTTACATTGTTAATTTTTACATTAATTTTTAATAATACAATCTCTATGGAAACCAGGTCTTATATTATTATTATATTATTTATTTGTGATACGTATACTTGTGTAGCACTCATTACACACGTTTTAAGCAAAATAAAGTTGCTTTACCTATGAACAATGCTAAGATTTTATCAATATCCTTTATTCTTTTCAATAAAGCATTGTTTTGGCTAATTTCATCATAGATATTATAAAATAATGAGAGAACATGTGATTGTTTTCAAGCATGTCTATAATCCTAAATATCCTAAGGAATGCAATAAATAAATACTAAAATGAAAAAAAAAATGTTATCTTCGAAGATGTTGAAGCACATTATCTACCCATCAAACTCAAGAGTTAGCTGCCACTGTACACATCGATATTAGTGCGGGTTGTTTCCATAAATGGTCTCCCTAACAATAATGGCATGGAAATGATGTAGGAATCATTACTCATGTCCGATATAAAGAAGTATATTGAAAAAAATCATCTCATCCACTTGCACCAAGACTTCTTCAATAACACCCTTAGGATAGACGTTAGTTCTATCAGCAAGTTGTTTAATAATACATGTTTTTTTAAAGGACCTAGATATAGTAAAGCATAAATATTATAGGGCATGACATTAATAGTGCTCCTAAATCTAGCGTAGCTTTTTCAAGCCTTCTATCCCCTATCCTTATCTGGATGATGAAACTACATGTGTCCCAGCATTTGGGTGAGAGTTTTCTTTGTAACATTGTGAACACATATCCTCCTACACTTATCACTTCATTACTCTTTAGCTTGCGTTTGGTGGTGCACAATTTCTTAAGAAACTTTTCATATTTAAGAATTTGCTTGAGAGCATCTAGGAGTGAAATGTTGACTTGCACTCTTCAAAAAGTGTCCAAAATTGCCCTTTCATGTTATTCTTTCTTTTTATTTTAAAATCTACTTGGAAAAGGCAAAATAGGTTCATAAGTAAAAAGGGGAGGTTTGGATAATACCTTAGATGCCACATTAGCTTCTTATGGGGTGGTCTTCTCTTTTTCAACTTTTTATTTTGTGTAGCCCTCTCATTTGATTAGACATTTTGGAGACTTGTTTGGGTCTTGCCACTTTTTAAAGTACTAGCCAGCATGCACGTGCTAATGCATGTGATACTATATGTATATATATAAATCATACTTTATTTTATATATATTTTCATTAAAATTGAAATTTTTTATGATAAATTAATTAAGTAAAAAAACTTAAAATTAATTTTTAGTGAGTTTATTTATTTATTTTTACTCACTTTAAAATTAATTTAAAATTGTAAGCACTATAATAAATTATTAATATGTTTGATTATTAGCACAAAAAAAAAATTATAATATGACGCCTTATTTATTTCATTGGTGGCTTGATAGCTAACCTATTATTAATTGATTTCATCAAGTTGGTTTCTAATATTTGTATGTTTAAGCTCGATTTTTCTTGTAATAGAGTTTCAATTTATTCAAAAAGTTGAATAAACATACATGTAAAATAAAAAATATAATTATTTTATATGATCAATAATATATGATTGCAAAAGTTTATTTTTAGTTGTTAAATTAATTTTCAACCATTGATAGTATGATTTATTTTCTTTCTTTTTCAATAATAATTAGAAGATCGTACAAAATTTAAAAACAATAAAATATTATATATTAGTATATATTATATAAGATTACAAGTATGAAAGTGACACTTTGATATAAAATATATAATTTATGTAAATTATTATTAGTTTATTAATCAAGTCATGCATTTAAGAATCACATTTTTTACTGACCAATAATGTCGGATAATTAAAAATTTAAAGATATTAACAAATTATTAATTATAAAAATATTCAAAAAAGAGATTATATTATGCTAATTTTATTTAAATAATATTAATCATAATTTAAATAAAAAAAAGAATTATTATTTTTTAAAAAAAGATTTGTATTTTTTATACAAAAATCTTGAAAGAAAAAATGTTGTAATATAAATTTCCAATAAGGTGCATTTACATTTCAACAAAACTTAAAATATTAAACATATCACCAAAGGCACCAAAACAAAAATTAATTTATTCTTGAAATTAAGCTTATGTATATTGTCTAAAAAATGATATAGTAGATAATTAACTTCTTAATAAACAAAAATGCAGCACTTTGATTTTTTATAGTTAATTTTTTTTGCCAAAGATTTTTTTATTAATAATTGAGATAAGTAGAGGAATATATATATATATATATATATATATATATATATATATATAAAGAATAACTAAATAAGATACATCATAGAAAAATGAATAATTAAATTAATTTATTTAAATTTTTATAATAATAATAATTAATTAAGAAAATAACAGATGATTCTTAAATAAATTTTAAAATATAATTTTAATCAAACAATTAAATACAATTAATACTTATAATTACAAGTATTTATTAGTCATTACTATAAAGAATTACAATTACAAGTAAAATATAACTATTTCTTATTGAATGTTACGTTATAGAAATAAATTTTAAGAATAACTTTCAATTTAATTTGAATATTTAGAGAAATACAACTTGTAATTTAAAATTAAAATTATTCAATCATTAAAAATTTAAACCAAATTAATTTATTTAGGCTTTTATAATAATAATAATAATAATTAAAGATATAACTGATAAGTTTTAAATAATTGATAACTTTCATCTATGAGTTAAAATTTATTGGTCTCAAGGCTGACCTAGGTCTAGACAATATAGGCGGTCGCCGAGGTCCTCACACCTAATAAGGACCCCAATTCAATGAGAATTTTTTTATTTTAAAATATAATAATAAAAATAAGTTTTTAGTCACTTTCTATTATAATATATGGGTGATAAGTTTAATGCAACGTGAATAAATCAATAACTCGATTATTACATTAATTATATCATTATCATTTTTATTTTTAGTAAATTTTTTAATTAATATAGATTCAAATTCTTAATCTGAAAGTTAATTTTTTAGCAATAGAAATTATGAAAAATATTATTTTATGGTATTCATAAAATATTTATCAATCATTTAAAATTTATTAATTTTTACAACTAATTAAATTAGTAAGAGCTTTTTTGTTGTAGTTTATAAAAAGTATAGAACATTATTATACTAACAATTTTTAATAAAACAATAATTAAATAATTTAAATAAAATTAATATTAGTATATGATTGTAAAAGAGCTTTGTAAATAGTCTCGCCTAAGATCCCATGAATATGAATACTTGTCATATGTGTAGCACATATAGAACTAAATATGACTAATGTACCCCTTTTATGTAAATAAATTAAGGTCTCATAATCCTAAATGTACTATAGTTTACATGAGAAGTCTTGGTGTTCAAATTTACAAATTACAAACTTGACAAAGATGCTCTTCTAATATTTATGCAAATAATGGACCAAACCATGCTTTCTTGTAACGTCAACATAGAGATTGAGAGAGAGATCTATAAATGGTTGAAACTTCAAGCTATGGGGCTGAAAATTAAAGACTTTTCAATATATTTTTTTCCTAAGAGTCAGTCCTAAGTCTTTATCATTCATTCTCTAGTACCTAACTGATTTTTCTTATAGGCATACTTTTATTATGGCTGGGTGGTTCTCCTTTTTCTTTATAAAATACAAGCTTCCACGAAGTTGTTCTTTCTCTTGCTATATCAACTGAATTTGACAAATATGTGGTCCTCATAATAATAATAATGGCATATAACATAAAGATGAATTCAAACATCTTTTGTTCTTGCTTTATAATGTCAAGAGTCAACTAAGGAAAACTGAGCAAAATAGACTCATTCAAGCTTGGGTGCTACCTTGGGTTAAACTATCTTCCTTGACACTAATTGAAGCTAAAAATGCATGGATAGGAATGAGAAGAATTTTTCAATTTTTTTTTCCACAAAACTTATTAGGATGTTTAGGTTCAGTATGGAACTATTTCTTGTTTATATTCATTGTAATTGCTTTCAAAAGGACCATAACACATTTAATGGAGCTTTGAAACTTTTGACAACCATTATTAGTGTTTTAAGAAAAATTAGTAATACGGAAAGTAATTAAAGATATAGCTGATAAGTTTTAAATAAATATTTAATAATAAAATTATTATAATTGATAAATTAAAGGTACAATAAATATAAATTAAATTAATAGGCTGACCCAGGGCTAGACAATATAGGCGGTAGCCTAAGTCCCCCCTGCCTAATAAGGGCCCCAATTCAATGAGAATGTTTTTATTTTTTATTTTAAAATATAATAGTAAAAATAATTTTATAGTCTCTTTCTATTATAGTATATGGGTGATAAGTTTAATGCAATGTAAATATATCAATAACTCGATTATTGGATAACCAAAGGGGAATTTTTACTAAAATTTGTTACTCAATGATTTAAAAATTTAAAAATTATGTAAAATAATTTACTTGAAAAAATTTAATTTTTTATTGAATCAAACAACACACGAACACAAATACAGAACAAACTTATAACGCAAATACAGCATGAATATGACACAATTTTTAAATCTAATTTAATGTAATGAGACAAAGAAAGAGCATTTTAATTTTAACTAAAATATTAATACCACTCATCTTGATGTAAAACATTCTCTTTACATTTATTGATATTATGTTATTACATTAATTATATTATTATCGGTTTTATTTTTCAGTAAATTTTTTAATTAATAAATATTCAAATTCTTAATCTGAAAGTTAATTTTTTAGCAATACAAATTATGAAAAACATTATTTTATGGTATTCATAAAATATTTAACAATTATCTTAAATTTATTAATTTTTACAACTAATTAAATTAGTAAGAGATTCTTTGTCGTAGTTTATAAAAAGTATAGAACATTATTTATACTAACAATTTTTAATAAAACAATAATTAAGTAATTTAAATAAAAATAATATTAATATATGATTGTAAAAGAGCTTTGTAACGAGTCTCGCCTAAGATCCCATGAATACTTGGGTCGGCCTTGACAGATCTGTTGAATTAATTACCTGGTATAGAGCGCTATTGTGATTTTAGATCATTTTGACAAAAATGATTTTACGACTTCGTTTTGAACAAATTATTTTACTCTTTCGCCCCTTCGTTGCAAGGTTTATGGAATCCACCTACCTGTTAACTGCCAAACTACCAGTCCAAAATCGAAATCCAGAATTACTATTGCTAGAATGGTTTTCATTTCTTCCGAGATTTCTCCTACAAAGCTCAGTCCCTCTCTTTTTGAAGGAAATTTTTTCCATCTTTGAATTTTCAAGAATAGCTCATTAATGGCGAACTCTGGCAACAAGAACATACAAGCGAAACTGGTGGGTATGTCTTCTTTGTTTCTTTTTACACTCGTAAATTTATAGTTAAGATTCTTTTATTGTTTTTTTATGTTATATTTTTTTTTGTCTGTGTAAAGTATATAAATAATTCATTGAAGATGAAGATGAAGTCATGTGAATGTACAGGTTACATACAAATTTATTTTATATGTAATATGTACATTCACTTGAACCTACTTGAAGAAGAAGAAGAAGAAGAACAGCTTATGTACATTCACATTTTGCATGTAACCTGTACATAAATTTGTATGTAACCTGTACATACGAACTGTTTTTCCTGCAAAATGTGAATGTACACGTTACATACAAATTTATTTTGTATGTAACCTGTACATTCACATGAAATGCATTGTATTGTTTGTATGTTATTATTGTTTAAACAGCTTACAAAATGTGAATGTACAGGGTACATACAAAATGTGAATGTAAAGGTTACATACAAATTTGTATGTACATGTTACATAAAAATTTGTATGTACAGGTTACATATAAATTTGTATGTACAGGTTACATACAAAATAAATTTGTATATACAGGTTACATACAAAATAAATTTGTATGTAACCTGTACATTCACATGACCTGTACATACAAAATGTGAATGTACAGGTTACATACAAAATAAATATGTATGTAACCTGTACATATAAAATGTGAATGTACAAGTCCATAATCTTCGAAGGAAACACGGAGATGGCGAGTTTTTTTACGAATACTTAGATAAAAGGGATATTTTGGTAAAAATCATATATATTATATAAATGAAACTCACCGTTTAAAGTTCAAAACGTGCTATTTAGGTTCAAAATGCTTTTTTATTCAAATATTTGTTATTTAAGTAATTCACTGAGATCTGTTAGATCAATCTTGTCAAATATGTAGCACACATAGAACTAAATATGACTCATTATCCCTTTTATGTAAACAAATTAAGGTTCCATAACCCTAAATGTCCTGGAGTTTACATGAGAAGTCTTGATCGTTCAAATTTACAAATTACAAACTTCGACAAAGATGTTCTTCTAATATTTATGCAAATAATGGACCAAACCATGCTCTCTTGGAACATCAACATAGAGATTGAGAGAGATATCTACAAATGGTTGAAACTTCAAGCTATGGGGCTGAAAATTAAAGACTTTTCAATTTTTTTTCCTAAGTGTCAGTCCTAAGTCTTCGTCATCCATTCTCTAGTACCTAACTGATTTGTCTTATAAGCATACTTTTATTATGACTGGGTGGTTCTCCTTTTTCAAGAGTCAACTAAGGAAAACTGAGCACAATAGACTCAGTCAAGCTTGGGTGCTACCTAGGGTTAAACTATCTTCCTTGATACTAATTGAAGCTAAAAATGCATGGATAGGAATGAGAAGAATTTTTCAATTTTTTTTTTCCCACAAAACTTATTAGGATGTTTAGGTTCAGTATGGAACTATTTCTTGTTTATATTCATTGTAATCGCTTTCAAAAGGACCATAACACATTTAATGGAGCTTTGAAAATGTTGACAACCATTATTAGTGTTTTAAGGAAAAATTAGTAATACGGGAAGTATACTACAAGCTCCATTTCTAAATACTTCTTTTATGACTAAAAGGTTGTCACATGTAGTAGTGTAATATTAATATAATGAGAACCAAATTATCAATGGAACATTGATCTTGCATATTGTAATAATGAACTTCATCTGGGATACACTACTGAATCTTCTTAATTTGCATTTTTAATCAAACTGATCTCAGTGGAGTCAACCTTTGATAGTGTGGAGGAACTCTCTGATGTACAAGAAATATTCTCAGCATTCTCTGTTGAGTTGTTCTGTTGTGGAGGATACAATAATAGCTTGGGTGGAATGCTTAGGCTTTCAACTCTTCCTTCAAGCATTTTTATGACACTGTTCATTGAAGGTCTATCACTCGGCTTCAATTGTATACACCAAAGTGCAACTATAATCATCTTCTTTACAAGTTTTGATTCTTCTTCAGTGACATGATCTTCTAATTCTATGTCGTATCCTTCGCTAAGTTGATCGTAAACCCATGATGGAAAGTAAATTTTGCTTGAATGCTCTGTGGTAACGCTCAAGTTTTTCCTTTTACTTGCCATTTCCATTAACAACTTCCCAAAGCTATAAACATCAGCTTTAAAGGAGACACCCCCAATGTTTTTGTAAAACAATTCTGGAGCTATGTATCCAAGGGTTCCTCTTGCTGCTGTCATGGACACAATGCTAGTCTCTAAAGGGCATAATCTAGCTAACCCAAAATCCGAAATCTTAGGAACTAAGTTGTCGTCTAAAAGAACATTGTGAGGCTTAATGTCAAAATGTAGAATTTGCATTTCACATCCTCTATGAAGATAATCAATACCAGAAGCCACTCCAAGTGAAATATCAAACATTGTCTTGTAGCTTAAGGAGTTAACTATTACCTCCATAGAATTAGAAGAGATGTATTTGTCGAGAGATCCATTAGACATTAAGTCATACACAAGAGCACGCTTTGTTCCCTCGATACAGAATCCAATTAGTCGAACCACGTTAACATGGTGAATCCTTCCAATGGTAGATACCTCATTGATGAAATCTTGGCCATTAGACTTGGATTTACTCAGTATCTTGACGGCGACAAGGCCACCACTGCGCAGTTTTCCTTTGAAAACAGAACCATAACCACCTTCCCCCAACTTGTCCTTGAAATTTGTTGTCATCTTTTTAATGTCAGAGTAGGAATACCTTATTGGCAAGAAGTTGTTATTGGTCTCTAAGAATTCTTCAATGGAGGGGAACATTGATAAATGCCGCCTTCTCCATTTATAAACCAAGAATGCAATTACACATGGAGCCCCTAGTATGGCTCTTAATATAAGGAATGACACTGTCAAATAAATTAAGAAAAGCTAAAGAACATCAGTTGCTAAATCATCATAAAATTATTAGAAAGTGAAACATTTATCTGGCACTGATATGAGACAATAAGGCACGTAAGTTCTTACTAATTAACCCGGCCAAGTAGAGAATATTGGCTGCAGGAAAAACATATGAATATGATTAACAAATTGGGTTTTGAGCAATTATGTGACACAGTAGGCCAATAAGGCTTGTAATATTCTTACCAATTAACGGGCTGTGAGTTGGGACATTTCCCAAATACCATATTGCAGGAAGAGCAAACACAATATGTGTTTTTATAATTAATCGTCTAATGTAGAGAATAGGGTCTGCAGGAAAAAACATATGAATAGGATTAACAAATTGGGTTTTGAGCAATTATGTTCCAAAAGTATATACTGCAACAATTAACAAATAAATTCTATTAAGTGACATGTGAGTAAGACCCTTACAGCAGTAGGAATGTTTCAAACGCCAATCAAATCTCCAAGAATACGGACCCCAGTAGAGCTCAAACCCATAAAACATGGCTTTGTGGGTGTCACTGCAGGAAATATTAGAACTGTTTCGTATAAATATTCCCGGGGATGAAGTCCGTACAATCTGATCTATGCGGCACAAGTCTGGTATGTCAGAGACAGATATGGTACCCAACATGACATATGAACTATGATGGCCTAATTTGGAATCACTTTTTCTTGTATTATTATTGCAATTATAAGCAGCAATCTCTACTTGTTGAGGATAATGAGAGGATAAATTCATTGCACTTTCACAGCTCATTAAGGTCATAAGCTGTGAGGGTTCAATATAACTTTGGTCCGACCTCATCTGATTGCGTTTATATGTACTATAAAGAGGATAAAGATCAACAATCGAGGAGATATCACCCTTTTCAAGTTTGGAATGCAGAACACGGATGGTGTTGTTATTGTAATTGATTGCCTGAACGTAGTACTTTATCTTCTCTATTTTAAAGTACAAAACTACCCTCTGGTTGTTCTCACATGAAAGCTCGTATTCTTTCATTCCACAGTGTTCTGGATCAGCTGTAAGCCGGAAAGGATAGCTAATATTGGGGATATTTCCACAAGATGAAGCAGGACAATGATGATGATGATTATGCTTCCCGAAGCTAGTTTGAAGGAGTAGCATCCATACAACAACAATGGCGTTAACTCGTAACCACATGGATAATCTTCCATTATAATCCATTCTCATGTTTTTTTACTTTTGAAAGAGAGAGACCTCCTTCCGAATTAATTCCCTGAAATGATACATATATAATGAAAACTTATTTTTTGCCCAAAATAACAAAACGACTGTATTTTGGAAAAATACAAATGATATTTTTAACCATCAAATCCTTCAAAGGTTCTGGTTCTGCCGCCGCTGCTTCTGAATTTCATAACTTGGAAGGATTGATTATTCATCTTTCTCTCTTTTAATCTCTTTGGTGTTTGGTGGTTGAATACACAGAACTTGGCATTTTATTTGGATTATTAGTCCAGACACAGAATCCTTGATTAAAGAAGAAAGAGAGACATTTATCATACAACTACTGAGCGATAATGAACACAAATTTTATCCAGTATTAGAGTCAAAACCTGGAAAACTTAAATATGCTTATGTGAAACTTGTAGTGCTTGTAGAACTCTAAACTAAGGGTCAGGAGATAGCTTTGTCACCGTAACAAAGATATTGACTAAATAAATATCGATGATTTTTGTCTTTAAATTCCTAATTTTTCACTCTCTTGGTACTGACACCATTAAAGAAGATAATTTCTCTTCTTCCTTTTTATCGTATAAGCTTTTGTGCCCACATTGTTTAGAATCTTCATCTACAAAAACAATTATCTGGTAGAATTAAACTATTCTTGAAGATGAAGATGAAAACAGAGCTTAATATATTGAACTGAAAGAAAAAAAAAACTTAATAAAGTAGGAAAAAGTGGAGCAGATGAAGAATTGAAGATGAAAATGAAGTCATGTGAATGTACAGGTTACATACAAATTTATTTTATATATAACCTGTACATTCACATGAAATGCATTGTACTGTTTGTATGTTATTGCTATTATCAAACTGAGGTTCCTTTTATTTATTTGCAATATCACCTGGATTTTGTTCTCAAGCTTTCGACTATGTCTGCAAAGAAGTATTTAGTTTAATTCCAATCACCTACTGGAAGAAGAAGAAGAACAGCTTATGGAACTTGTACATTCACATTTTGTATGTACAGGTTACCTGTACATACGAACTGTTCTTCCTGCAAAATGTGAATGTACAGGTTACATACAAATTTATTTTGTATGTAACCTGTACATTCACATGAAATGCATTGTATTGTTTGTATGTTATTGTTGTTTTGAACAGCTTACAAAATGTGAATGTACAGGTTACATACAAAATGTGAATGTACATGTTACATACAAAATGTGAATGTACATGTTACATACAAATTTGTATGTACATACAAATTTGTATGTACAGGTTACATACAAATTTGTATGTAACCATACATTCACATGACCTGTACATACAAAATGTGAATGTACAGATTACATACAAAATAAATGTGTATGTAACCTGTACATACAAAATGTGAATGTACAAGTTCCATAAGCTTCGAAGGAAACACGAAAATGACGAGGTTTTTACGAATACTCAGATAAAGGGATATTTTGGTAAAAATCATATATATTATATAAATGAAACTCACCGTTTCAATCCAAAAAGTGCTATTTAGGTCCAAAAAGCTCAATTATACAAATCTTTGCTATTTGAGCAATTCATTGCCTCCTTCCTTTGGATCACCTTTATTATCTTCTACTAGTAACCATATTTTTTTTGGGCAATTTTCTACGCTTCTTAACTATCTTGAAAAAAAAAATCACAAAATTAATTCGATTATAACTTATAACAACAAAAATACATATGTTTCATCATGCATATCTAGTATCATCTTGATAATTTTAAAAACATATTATTAGTATTTAGATTAAATTAAACTCTCTGTCGACTAATATTTGCACCTGAATTAAAAAGTTCCTTAAATCATCTATAAATCTTATTGATACAAAAGTTGTGAAAGTTGTCTTCAAATAATAGAAGATAATTTACATACTAAAAGTTCATAATATATATATATATATATATATATATTAAAAAAAATTTAAAATAATATTTTTTAAAACTCATAATAATAAAAATTATACATTTTTCTTAAATTGAGATGATATAAGTTATCGTTGGTTTAATGTTAGAAAAATTATTTTTATTAGCATAAATTTTAGAAATATTATATTTGTTATTTTTTGAAAACTTTTGTTTGCATTATGGTGATTCCACTTATTTGGGTAACAAAAGGATGACCAAAAGGTAAACATTATCGTTTGATCATTAACAATTTTTAAATTTAATAAGGCAAAATTTACACCTATACTGTCAAATTAAAAATAAATATCTTTAAATATTGTTAAACATACAATATAAACTTAGATATGAATCCAGCAAGTAATGACAACTATAGTTGTGAATGAGTGAAACACGCTTTTCTCGTGAAACACGCTTGGATGCACCCTTTTCAGCTTTATAAATAATTCAGTAGAAAATAGGAAAATTTGAAATAATTAAAGAATAAGTGAAACCAAAGTTTACTACTAAAAGTACATCTTCCCTCTTTGGAATTTAGACCCAACTTTTTATTTATTTATTTATTTCATATAGGATTTTTTTTTCCATGATCTAAAAATAATTCCATTAGTAAATAAAGAGAAATATAAATACAAATATATATTGAAATATATATCAAATAAGTACCCAATAATTTTTATGAGAGACTAAAGCATGTCTGAACTCACACAAAATTTTAATAGAATTCCACAAAGACTTAAAAGGAGTGTACCATAGTACACTTTTATTCATGTCTCATCGTACTCTTTTTATTCTAAAACACATTTTTTTAACTTTTTTTTTTCTCGTACTTATTCCCTAATGATGAGTGCTTAAAAAGTACTAAAGATACCATGATTTAATGCACTTTAATTGATTAAATAGATTTATATATGCACGATTTTATCATATTTTATATAATTCTATCTTTTCGGAATCACGGGTATTTTTATTATTTTTCAGCAATTTTCGCTTCCAAAATAAATTCATTTACTTGAAGAATGTTTTAAAATAATTGGAAGCAATCCATCACAATATTTAAAGTATAGTATTTATTTACTATTCAAAAAGGTGAAGAAAAAAATAATAAAGAAAAATCAAAAAAAAAGGAAAAATGAAGAAATGGTCAAAACTGCCCTGTCTGCGCTCAGCCTGCCCAGCACGCGCACTGTCCGCGCGCAGCCTGCCTGTCATCCCGCGCGCAGCACGCCAGTCCACGCCGCACACCTCGCTCGCCTGCCTGCGCCCAACGTTCACATCCCGCGCGCAACACCTCGCGCGCCCTGCGCCCAACGCCTGCCTGACCGCGCGCGCGCCTGCCGCCCACCAGCCTGCCAGCGCGCCCAGCCAGCCTGTCATGGTGCCTTTTCACCCACTTTTTACATTTTTACATTTTTAGCTCCATATTTTCACCTATAAATACACCCCCTCCCCTTTGTATTTCACACACCTAATTTAGAGCTCTCTTCTCTCTCTCTCTCTAGAAAGCTTTCTTAGTTTTCTTAGTTTTATTTTTAGTTTTTTTTATTAGTTTTAAAGTTTTTCTCATTTTGAGAAGAACTTAGTTATGTTCTTATAATATTTTTAGTTTTGATTCAATAAATAGGAATGCAATTTCGTTTGGAGGTTTTTCCAGAAACAATTCTGAAATTATGTTAAGGTATGTTTAAATGTATTATTTTCAGCATTATTTCTTATGTTTTGTTTTTGCATGCTATACTTAATTTTTTAGCTAATTATTAAATTAAGCATGTCTGGCTGTTTATTAATATGAGATAATACTGTTGTTATGCTTGTGAAATATTAATAGGTAAAACATTTTCACAAAATTAAATATTGTTTTTATTCAAGATTTTCATATAAAGAATGTTAGAGAGAAATACATTATTTTTCATTACAAACTTTAAATCTGAAAGTTAGATTTTAAGATTTAATTATCTGGTCTGATTTAGAGTAGTGCTCTTCTACTTATTGGTACAATCGCCTGGTATTGTTGATGCGAAACTCTATTTCAAAGGTTTTTCACAAAGAATTATTATTTGAAAATGTATTGACAAAATATTTTCTGTAATAGTTTTAAAACTTGAAAGTTAGTATTCAGATAATTAAATTCTTAAATTTAACTTGGACACCTTGAATAAAGTTTAAAATGTCTAACCCCACCAAAGGTGGCATTTAAATGGTTCATTTGCAATCTCTTAGAAAAATGATTTTAATTTAATTAACCAAATTAATTATCAACCTCACCCATAGGTGTTAATTGATTTGTTTAATTACCAAAGAATATCTAACCCCACCAAAGGTGGTATTTATACATAAAAGAGAGAATCAATAATTTTAATTCAAATATTTCATAACCTATATAATATGAAGCAAGCATAATTAACTTATTATTATCCATTAATTCTCCACTGTTTATGAATGATATAATTGCATGATTATTTATTGAATTCATGTCTATATTATTTTCGTATTTTAGATTAGACTCAAACAAACTCAAATATCGTGACATGATGTTTAGGTTTTAATTTCGTTTTCAAAAGTTTGAATAATTATTAAAAACCACATAAATTCCTTCCTTAGACCGACCTTGGGAGTATACTTCTCATTTTCTATAAAATGATTCGTGCATTTGCAAGATTTTATAAATTTAAATAAGCATTTATGAGATTAGTATTTAGGTACTGGTTTTCGTACATCAAATTTTTGGCGCCGCTGCCGAGGAAGAATAGCGTTTTTAATCTTTATCAAATTATTAAAAACATTTTTTGTGATGTAAATATTGTGATATTTATTTATTCATTTATTCATTTATTTATTTGTTCATTTATTCAATTATTCATTTATTTATTTATTTGTTCATTTAATTATTTATTTGTTCATTTATTTATTCATTTGTTCATTTATTTATTTATTTATTTGTTCATTTATTCAATTATTCATTCGTTCATTTATTTATTTATTTGTTCATTTATTTATTTATTTTATTTATTTTTATGGATGGCTAAGCCTCCTATTTGTTAATTACTGTAATTAATATTTATTTATTTTTTTTATGGATGGCTAAGCCTCCTATTTGTTAATTACTGTAATTAATATTTATTTATTTATTTTTATGGATGGCTAAGCCTCCTACTTGTTGTTTTATTTATTTATTTGTTTATCTATTCTCTTATTTTATTTTATGGTTGGTTCTGTCACTTATCTTTATTAATATATTGTTGTTGTTTTAAATTATGTTATCTTTATTAACATTGTTTTAAATTATGTACTATTATTCTAATTTATGATTTGTTGATGTATGATAGTTTGATTTATGATTTGTTGATGTATGATAGTTTGATGTAAAAAAAAATATTAAATAAAATAAAAAAAAATGTTGTTTATTATATAGTTATGATATTTTTCTTTGAATAGTTACTTTTTGTATAGTTATTTTATTTATTTATTTTTCTTTACTTGACAGGTGTTCTTAAACAATTTGTTTTATTTAGTCTATGCGTGGTAGGAGATCCTTAGGATACCCTCTTGCACCGTATATAGATAACATAAATCGATCCAAAGAACTGTCAAGAAAGCAAAATTTTGAAATCATTGAGCCAATTTTTGAACCCTTACTTTTAACTATGGGGGCAAACGAACAAGTCAAAGAAACCACAATGAAAGAGTTTGCAAGGCCAGTAATTGGCACTGCAACTGCCTCAATCCAACTGAGTCAGGCAGCGCGGAATTATGAATTGCGAAACATTCATTTTTCCATGCTACCTTCATTTTATGGACTGCCTAATGAAGATTCTTTGTCTTTTATTAGGGACTTCTATTCAACAGTCCAAACATTTCCTCTCAGTAATCTTACTGAGGATCAGCTCAGAATGAGGTGTTTCCCCTACACCTTAAGAAAGACAAGGCCAAAGCTTGGTTAATGTCACTTCCTCCAGGTTCCCTGATTACCTGGGCGGATGTATACAACAAATTCATGGGCAAATTCTATTCCCATAAAAAAAACATCAGAGCTGAGAGCAAAGATTGCCACTTTCTCTCAGATGGAGGGAGAACCTTTCCATGAAGCTTGGGATAGGTTCAAACTTTTTCTCACTCAGTGCCCCCATCATAGCTACCCCCTGCAGTTGCAAAACCAGTTCTTTTATGATGGACTCACGCAGCAATGCCAGTTCATCGTCGACAATGCTGCCGGAGGAGCAATGGGAGAAAAGACTGCCTCAGAGACATACAACCTCTTTGAGATGTTGGGTGCTAATTCCCAACAAAAGAGTTCTCGAGTGAGAAGGGCTGGAGTTCATGAAATAGACTCCAGTACTGAAGTACAACTACAACTTGCCCAATTGACCAAGCAAGTTGCGCTTCTCACTATGCAACCCACCCCCATTAAAGAACATTGTGGTTTGTGTAGCAATGTAGGACATGATACTGAAGCCTGTCCATTTCAAGGAGAGGCACAAGTTGGACCTGAAGAGGTCAATGTTTTGGGAGGATACCAACAAAGACCAAGATTCAACCCCAATTCAAATACCTACAATTCTGGGTGGAGAAATCATCCTAACTTCTCCTGGAGGCAAAACAATTCTCCATTTGCCCAAAGCTCAAATCAGCCAGGCCAACAATTCCACCAATCAATGCCGAGAAGCCTCCCCAGTAAACCAACCTTAGAGGACAACTTGAATACTTTTATTCAAGTCTGCAGAGACAACCAATCTAAAATCAATCAACGATTGGATTCTATGGAAGCTTCTGTCAAAAAGGTGGAAGTACAAGTTGAACAGTTAGTTGAGCATTTGCAAAAACAGAGCAAAGATTAACTGTTTGGTCAAAGTCAATCAAATAAATTTAATGATGTGAAGACATTAAATTTTTTATTCTTAAATCTTCCAAGCAATGTCTTACTAGAAGACGAGAAACTCTAGTCTTAAGTGGGAGGTCACCCATTATTGTAAATTTTTTTTTTCTTCTTTCTTTTAATGTGTTTCATTTCTCTTATAATATTTTGTAATAAAATTCTAAAGTAATAAAATTAATCTATTTTTATTCAAAAGTTGTGTTAATTCTTTATTTTTGTTACATTATATATATATATATAAAAAAAAAAACTTAATTTATTTTAAACTTAAACTTCTTTGTTTGGAACTTTTGTGTGCTAACTAATAAGTTATTTTCATTAAATTTGTATAGTATTCAATTTTCTTTTGTTTACTTCAAATAGTACTTAGTAAAAACTTTAGGTTCCCTGTGTCTTTAACTGAACTTTAGTCTTAAAAAAAAAATTTAATAATAATAATAATATTCTTAAGAGTTTTATTTTCTTTTTAGATCCATTTAGAAGTTAAACATTGATACTCTAAAAGAGGAGATTCAATTTCAAGTACGAGTAGTCATGGGAGATACTGGAGATAGACAGAAAAAGATGAAGGAATACGCAATGCCAATGATTGGCAACGCTACTTCAGGCATACAACTACAAGATGCTACAAGGAATTATGAATTGAAAAAGATCCATCATTCCTTGTTGCCTTCCTTTTACGGTATCCCTAATGAAGACCCTATAAATTTCATTAGAGATTTCTATGCTATTGTCCAAACCATTCCACTGCAAAAAATTGATGAAGACCAGCTTAGGATGACGTGTTTTCCTTACACTCTCAAGGATAAAGCTTGGTCATGGTTCATAACTCTACAGCTAGACTCTTTAAAAACTTGGGAGGCAGTCTATGAAAAGTTTATGGGTAGATTCTATTCCCATCAAAAGACTGCTGATCTAAGGACAAAGATAGCAACGTTTTCTCAAATGGATGAAGAGCCATTCCATGAAGCTTGGGAAAGATTTAAATCTCTGTTTATTCAATGTCCTCACCATAGCTTTCCATTACAGCTGCATAACCAATTTTTTTATGATGGATTGACACAACAGAGTCAATACATGATTGATAATGCTGCTGGAGGAGCTATAGGAGAAAAGACCGCAGTGGAAACCTTTGATTTTTATGAGCTGTTGGGTACTAATTCCGAAGAAAAGAGTACTAGAAGAAGGAGCGCATGAGTCAATAAAGCTGGCTCCAAGAAAGAAATGGCTTTGCAACTTGCTGACTTGACTAAGCAAGTGCAACTTCTCACTACCCATCAAATGACAAAACAAGAGGTATGTGAAGTTTGTTTGTCAATTGGACATAATGCTTTTAATTGTTCATATACTTGTGATTCTAGTGTGGGCGCCATGAAGGAAGTCAATTCTTTTCAAAGGTATCATCCCAACACCTATAATCACCTTAACCATTCATGGGAACCAAACAGTTACCAAGCTTATACCCAATTCTAAACACAAATGCCAAATGAAAATCACCCTTACCCACTAAATCAATCTTTTAAGCCAACCTTAGAGGATAGCTTGAATACTTTCATTCAAGTTAGTTACGGCAACCAATTGATGAATCATCGAAGGTTGAGCTCCGTAGAGGCTTCGGTAAAAAAAATTGAGGCTAAAGTTGGGCAGCTAGCTGAACAAATGCAAAAGCAAGAACCAGGAAAGTTGCCCAGTCAACCCGAACAAGCAAAGGACGTAAGAATCCTTCGAAGTGGTAAGGTAGTCAATACAAGTTTACCTGAAATTTCTAACGATCTACCTTGTAGTTCAGGTAACAAAGAAGGTGAAATTCTAGTTTCTCAAAAAGGAGAGACAAGTGCTAACCTTGACAAACCTTCTGAGAAACTCAATGAGGAATCAACTAACATCCCCAAATTTCAAAAGACAGTAGAACCACATCCGCTGCAAATACCTTTTCCACATCGGCTGAAAGAATCCAAACAAGATAAACAATTCTATGATCTTTTTAATATGCTTTCTAAAGTAAATATCAATTTACCATTATTAGAAGTGATCATGAATGTGCCCTCTTATGCTAAATTTTTCAAAGAATTGAACACTAAGAAAAGGAGGTATGAACTTAATGAGAGAGTAGTTGTATCAAAAATTTCTAGTGCTGTGCTTCAGCACCAACTACCCCCTAAGTTGAAAGACCCTGTAAGTTTTATCATAAACATAACTATGAGGGATAAGAAAGTAGCTAGAGCAATGCTTGATTTAGGCGCTAGTATAAATCTGATGCCTTACTCTATATTCTTACAGTTAGATTTGGGAGACCTAAAACAAACAACTATGACCCTTCAACTTGCTGATAGATCTCTAAAGTATCCAAAGGGAATAGTTGAGGATGTGCTGGTGCAGGTAGTCAAACTGATCATACCTGTTGATTTTGTGGTTTTGGATATGCAAGAAATCCAGCTTTGGACAAAGAACACACAATACTTCTTGGTAGACCATTTATGGCAACTACCAAGACTATTATTGATGTCCAAGATGGAAATTTAACAATGACAGTCTTAGGAGAGACTGTTCATTTTAAGGTTTTTGAATCTTCACCTTTTCCTTCTATATCTGCTATCGATGAAATATTCGATGTTGACCCGTTGGACAATCTTGTCCAAAGAACTTTTTCTCAAAACAAATTAGAAGACAAACTTGAAACAACTCTTATACTTGAAAAGGTAGAAGAAGACTTAGATGAGGAAACTAAGGAGTACCTCGAACTGCTAGATAGTGATGAACTAATAGAAAAATCTAATACACTTTTTGATCTACCCAATCTCCCATCTAAAAAAGAGGCCAATCCACCTGAACTTGAACTAAACGACTTACCTAAGCAATTAAAATATGTGTTTTTGGGAGAAGGAGAAACTTATCCAGCGATAATTTCTTCAAACTTGACCAAACCCCAAGAAAAAGAACTTATTAAAGAGCTTAAGAAGTTTAAAAAAACCATAGGTTGGAGTATCGGGGATATAAGAGGCATTAGTCCTGTCATATGTATGCATAAGATCAATTTGGAGGATGGTGCTAAACCCGTTAGAGAGGCCCAAAGAAGACTAAACCCAAACATGCAAGAGGTAGTAAAGAAAGAAATTCTGAAATTGTTGGAAGAAGGAATTATCTACCCTATTGCCGATAGTAAGTGGGTTAGTCCAGTGCATGTGGTACCTAAGAAATCTGGGATAACAGTTGTTAAAAATGACAAAAATGAATTAGTGCCCACTAGAATAATCACTGGATGGAGGATGTGTATAGATTTCAGGAAACTAAATTTATATACTAAAAAGGATCACTTTCTTCTTCCATTCATTGATCAAATGTTGGAAAGATTAGCTGGGCACGAATTTTACTATTTTCTAGATGGACTATCTGGATATTATCAAGTACCCATAGCACCAGAATATCAGGAAAAGACCACATTCACATGTCCTTTTGGGACATTTGATTTTCGAAGAATGTCATTCGGGTTATGCAATGCTCCCGCCACGTTTCAAAGATGTATGATATCTATCTTCTCAGACATGGTGGAAAAATTCATTGAAGTTTTCATGGATGATTTCTCTGTCTTTGGAAACTCATTTGATGATTGCTTACATAAATTGACTTTGGTTTTAGAAAGATGCACTGAATGCAATCTAACCCTTAATTGGGAGAAAAGTCATTTTATGGTTCAAAAAGGGATAGTGTTGGGACATGTCATTTCAAACAAAGGTATTGAAGTTGATAAGGCAAAAGTTGAACTGATTTCCAAACTACCTCCCCCTACATTTGTTAAGGGGATAAGAAGCTTCTTAGGTCATGCAATATTTTACAGACGATTTATCAAAGATTTTTCTAAAGTAAGTCGTCCCTTATGTAACCTGTTATCCAAGGATGTTTATTTCGATTTTAACGATGAATGTCTTATTGCCTTTGATACCTTGAAAGATAAATTAACATCTGCCCCTATTATTATGGCACCAAATTGGTCTTTACCTTTCGAAATAATGTGTGATGCTTCCGATTATGCAATCGGAGCAATTTGGGATAGAGAGTGGATAAGCGTTTGCATGTCATCTACTATGCGAGCAAAACACTCAATGATGCCCAAATGAACTATTCCACCACTGAAAAGGAATTCTTGGCTATTGTATTTTCTTTAGATAAATTTAGGTCATACTTAGTAGGATCTAAAGTGATTGTGCATTCTGATCATGCTGCTTTAAGATACCTGTTAAGTAAACCTAATGCAAAACCAAGATTAATCAGGTGGGTTTTACTCTTACAATAATTTGACCTAGAAATCAAAGATAAGAAAGGCAGTGAAAACTTAGTAGCTGACCATTTATCTAGGTTAATTTCTGACTTCAATTCTCTTGAAGGTGAGATTAAAGAAGATATTGTCGAAACCTTTCCTGATGAACATTTATTTTCAATAGGTCCAAATCCATGGTATGCCGATATTGTAAACTATCTAGCTAGTGGTGTTTTGAGACCCAACACTCCCTATCAGGACAAGAAAAGGTTTTTTAAGACAATTAGGGACTATTTCTGGGATGACCCTTATTTATATAAGATTGGTCAAGATCAAGTCATCCGGAGATGTGTTCCTGAAGAAGAACATAAGAGCATTCTAACATTTTGTCATGAACTTCATTGTGGAGGCCATTTTGGTGGAGAAAAGACAGCCCGTAAAATATTACAGTCTGGATTTTATTGGCCTACTCTTTTTAAAGATGCTCAAATATTTTGTGCACAATGTGATAGGTGTCAAAGGATAGGCAATATTAACAAAAGAGATGAAATGCCTTTAACATCTAATTTAGTTGTTGAACTTTTTGACGTATGGGGGATTGACTTTATAGGTCCTTTTCCCCCATCCAACGGTTTTCAATATATTTTGGTGGTTGTGGATTATGTGTCTAAGTGGGTTGAAGCTATACCCACTAAAACCAATGATGCTAATGTTGTTGTGAAATTCTTGAAAGAATTCATATTTAGTAGGTTCGGAACGCCTAGAGCAATAATAAGTGATGGGGATAGTCATTTTTGCAATGAACTCTTTGATGGAGTACTAAAAAAGTACAACATCACTCATAGAGTGGCTACCCCATATCATCCTCAAACTTCCGGTCTAGTGGAAGTGAGTAATAGGCAAATCAAGGGAATTTTGGAACACACTGTGCGTCCTTCAAGGAAGGACTGGGCATTCAAGTTGAATGATGCCTTATGGGCATATCGCACAGCTTACAAAACACCTATTGGGATGAGCCCTTACCGGCTAATCTTTGGAAAAGCGTGCCACCTTCTTGTTGAACTCGAACACAAAGCTTACTGGGCAATTAAAGAGCTAAACATGGACTTAGATAAAGCAGGAGAAAAACGGTTGCTCCATGTTAATGAATTGGAAGAAATTAGGAACGAAGCCTATGATAATGCAAAGTTATACAAAGAGCGTACTAAACGCTATCATGACAAAAGGCTTGTTCCTAAATCTTTTCAACTTGGAATGAAAGTCCTTTTATTTAACTCTCGTCTGAGATTGTTTCCAGGAAAATTGAGATCAAGGTGGAATGGACCATTCAAAATAGTCCAAGTTTTTGCACATGGAGCAGTAGAGCTATTGGATTCTAAGACACAAACAACATTCAAAGTCAATGGGCATCGTCTAAAAACTTATTTGGAAGGACCACACAACACTGCTGAAATTGATTGCGTTTGGTTGTGCGATCCTCAGCACCATAATGATGCGTCTTGCTAAGACGTTAAAGAAGGCGCTTGGTGGGAGGCAACCCACTATTTTAGGTAATATTTTTCTTTCTCTGTTAGTTTAGTTAATTTTTTATTTATTCCTTTTAAATACTTTTCTGAACATGTGTGTAGTTGAAAACATTGAGGACAATGTTTAGTTTAGGTTTGGGGGTACAGATAGGTCCAATAAAAACTTTTTGATACAAAATTATCATGTTTTCTAGTTACTTTAAAGCGAGTAATTGAATCTTCATACATGTTTTGTTTGATTTCTTGTTCATATTCAAGGTTAGTTGTAAAAGTTGGTTTTTGTTCATAGTTCATACTTCATGCTTTTTAATATTGAAATTGAGATAAACCTGAATTTTGTGTTTAAGAATCAAATAGTGGAGACTACCTTGTAAGATGATTGTTGAGCCAATAACTTTTCATTCTGAGAGATAATTATTATTCTACTCTTTAAACACTTTTCTTATTATTTCAAATTGTTAGAAGATCTCTATAGGTTTTTGCATTGAATGTTAGGATTTTCAACATCTAATGAAGAATCATGGATTTAATTGTGTTGCTTAGATTAAATGATTTGAGTTAAATTTTAAGTGTTTGCCTATTTCAGTCATGCTTGACTTTAAAAAATATAAGGGAATTCCTATAGCCAACGCGAAAGAGCTAAAATTTGCATTTCACAAAATACACATGTATTTGGGTCCATAAAAAAAAATATATTGTGACCCTAAAGTTCCTCAAATGGTGAAATGGTTAATATAAAAAGAAAAATAGGAAATAATTTCCTTTAAAGTCAATGCATTTTCATTTATTCCAGGGCATACACTTGAAGTTTTTGCTTGAGGATTTTAATTGATGCATGAGACTATAATGTGATTTCTTCATAAATCCTATCATTTGATTCCTTTCATGAGATCAATGTTATGCACTTTTTGAGCCTTTCTTGTTTAATCATATGCGAACTTATTAGCTCATTTCTTCACATAACTTCTATTCACATATATTTTGTTGAGTGTTTGAACCCATAAGATCAATGTGATATTAAGAGTGAATCTTGTGAGGAATAGAGTTAAAGCGAATTCAGATTCTTAACACTAGGTTTGGGGGAATTAATATTGATATATTTTTTTTTAGTATTGGAGTATGCCCTTGTGATGCGAAACTAATTTGCATGGTAAATCCTTAATGTGTTAAGATGATTGGATAAACTTATGTATGAGCTTCGATTATGAACTGAAAATAAACTAAAGCATGAGAAATTTTGTTGATATAAGTTTGTAGTTTTTACTTGTAGTATTGTTAGTTTGTTTTATTTAGTTCAATGTTTGTGGGTATCATTTCTGAAAACCCTCACAAGACTTAAACTCGTCCACTAGGGCAACCTAGGGGCTTAACGGCTTGTTGCATATGCTAAATGCAACCGTGTCAATCCACGGAAGTGATTTAGGATAGTTTAAATTTTTAGTTTTTATTTTTAGATTTATCGCTTATCTTGCTAAGAGACTAGCAAGAAGCTGGTTGGGGGTTGTGATGAGTGCTTAAAAAGCACTAAAGATACCATGATTTAATGCACTTTAATTGATTAAATAGATTTATATATGCACGATTTTATCATATTTTATATAATTCTATCTTTTCGGAATCACGGGTATTTTTGTTGTTTTTCAGGAATTTTCGCTTCCAAAATAAATTCATTTACTTGAAGAATGTTTTAAAATAATTGGAAGCAATCCATCACAATATTTAAAGTATAGTATTTATTTACTATTCAAAAAGGTGAAGAAAAAAATAATAAAGAAAAATCAAAAAAATGGGAAAAATGAAGAAATGGTCAAAACTGCCCTGTCTGCGCGCAGCCTGCCCAGCACGCGCACTGTCCGCGCGCAGCCTGCCTGTCATCCCGGGCGCAGCACGCCCGACCACGCCGCACATCCCGCGCACAGCACGCCAGTCCACGCCGCACACCTCGCGCGCCTGCCTGCGCCCAACGTTCACATCCCGCGCGCAGCACCTCGCGCGCCCTGCGCCCAACGCCTGACTGACCGCGCGGCGCTTGCCGCCCACCAGCCTGTCAGCGCGCCCAGCCAGCCTGTCATGGTGCCTTTTCACCCACTTTTTACATTTTTACATTTTTAGCCCCATATTTTCACCTATAAATACACCCCCCTCCCCTTTGTATTTCACACACCTAATTTAGAGCTCTCTTCTCTCTCTCTCTCTAGCTTTCTCTCTCTAGAAAGCTTTCTTAGTTTTATTTTTAGTTTTTTTTATTAGTTTTAAAGTTTTTCTCATTTTGAGAAGAACTTAGTTATGTTCTTGTAATATTTTTAGTTTTGATTCAATAAATAGGAATGCAATTTCGTTTGGAGGTTTTTCCAGAAACAATTCTGAAATTATGTTAAGGTATGTTTAAATGTATTATTTTCAGCATTATTTCTTATGTTTTGTTTTTACATGCTATATTTAATTTTTTAGCTAATTATTAAATTAAGCATGTCTGGCTGTTTATTAATATGAGATAATACTGTTGTTATGCTTGTGAAATATTAATAGGTAAAACATTTTCACAAAAATTAAATATTGTTTTTATTCAAGATTTTCATATAAAGAATGTTAGAGAGAAATACATTATTTTTCATTACAAACTTTAAATCTGAAAGTTAGATTTTAAGATTTAATTATCTGGTCTGATTTAGAGTAGTGCTCTTCTACTTATTGGTACAATCGCCTGGTATTGTTGATGCGAAACTCTATTTTAAAGGTTTTTCACAAAGAATTATTATTTGAAAATGTATTGACAAAATATTTTCTGTAATAGTTTTAAAACTTGAAAGTTAGTATTCAGATATACTAACTTTCAAGTTTTAAAACTATCACAGAAAATATTTTGTCAATACATTTTCAAATAATAATTCTTTGTGAAAAACCTTTGAAATAGAGTTTCGCATCAACAATACCAGGCGATTGTACCAATAAGTAGAAGAGCACTACTCTAAATCAGACCAGATAATTAAAT
>CM055640.1:74011924-74053230 GCA_029378325.1 Elaeagnus macrophylla | reverse complement strand
ATATTGCAATAATGATAGGATGTGAATATTTTTTAAAAATTAAGGCACTATAAGTCTATGAAAATTTATAAAAGTCTTAAAATAAAAAGTCTACTAAAGTTTCTTGAAATCAAGAAAAGTTTGTAAAATTCTATAAAGCTTATATAAATATATAAAACTTTTTAAGATTTAAAATCCATATAGAAAAATCTTTAAAAATCTCAATTGAATACATCTATGCTAGTGACTGTTATTTTAGAGCAATATTTTCTTTATTTTTCCTTGGTTATTACTTAATACAATCTTATAAACAACTGGTTATGTTCTGTAAATAATATTGAATGTGATTGGTTTTTGAGTAATATGGTCAGTATCTTCATCAGCTTCCTTTCCTGTCTTCCTTCTTCATTTATCTCATTCATTTCTATTGTCACGTAGAACTTCATCACTTTGATTTCTTTCTCATAGGGACTTTAAAGTTTATCTTGTTATATCTTTAATTAAGTACAAACAGAAAACAATGGGGATGAGGATAGTCTAGCTTTGTCGATCTTTGTAAAATCTTAACTATATAAATGAAATGAAATAACATTGGCATATTTGTGAAGCATCATTTATTTATTTATCAAAATACATGAAAGAGAAGAGGGATAAAAAGTAGCATTAGTAACCTGCTAACATATAAATCCTTATAATTGACATTTTGGTTATAACCAATAAACTTTCCGGAGTTCTATGAAAATATTTTACATCTATAAATTGATATTTGTCAAACATGGGTCTGTTATCGATCTTGTCAAATGCGTACGCACGTATAGAACTAAATATAACTAATGTATCTTTTTTACTTAAACAAATTAAGGTATCACAATCCTAAATATACTGCAATTTCGATCTAAATATTATACTTATAGAAAAATGAGATATAAAAAAATATTAAAAAAATACATAAAATTTTTATAAAATATAAAACTTATAAAAAGATTTGACCAAAAAATAAAAAATTAAATATTGTATTATTCAAATTAAAATTTAAATTGTTAAAATAAAGTAACAATTTTACCTCCATTAAATTATCTTTATTATTATTTAATAATTTGTTATAAATAAAATAATATTTTGCTATTCAAAAAGTTACTAAAGTTCATTTTTGTTGAAGGAGTGATCTAAGTGTCCCTTATAAAAAGAAAGTGATTAAAATATATCAATGACATAAACAAAAATGACTTTTAAATTAGGTAAAAAAAATTTAAAGTGTTAGTTCTAAGTCTTCATCATCCTTTATACAACTGGTTTGTATTATGGACATAATTTCTTATGACTGATTGGTTCTCCTTTTTCTTTATAAATTACAAGCTTTCACACGAAGTTGTTCTTTCTCTTGTAACATCAACAGAATTTGATACATAAGTGGACCTCTTGATAATAATGGCATATAACTTAGAATGAATTGAAATGTCTTTTGTTCTTACTTTATGAAGTCAAGAGTCAACTGCAGCTAATTCTTTGAGAGTTTAATTAACAATAGCCACTTCTTTTTGTTTGGTGTATTCCTATAAATTAGAACTACAAACAAATAACAATGGGGATGAGGAATATCTAGCTTTATCAATCTTTGTAAAATCTTAAATATATAAGTGAAAGAAGATTGATATTTTTGTAAAGCATCATTTATTTATTTGTTAAAATACATGGAAGAGAAGAAGGTTGAGTAGCATCAGTAACATACTAACATATAAATCCTTTTACTACTCCTTCCAAGACATTTTGATTTTGATTAGGTTCAGTATGGAACTATTTCTAGTTTATATTCATTGTAATTACTTTCAAAAGAACTATAACACATTTAATGGTGCTTTGAAATTTTTGACAACCATTATTAGTGTTTTAAGGAAAAATTAGTAGTACGAGAAGCAAACTCCATTTCTAAATACTTCTTTTATGACTAGTACAACTGCAATATTACAAAAGGTTGTCACATGTAGTAGTGTAATATTAATATAATGAGAAACAAATTATCAATGGAACATTGATCTTGCATATTGTATAATGAACTTCATTTGGGATACTGTTAGAACTATCTAAATCCTAACCAAGAAGACGAGTGCAGTTTCTGATCTTGTAACTGCTCATTGCGACAGTAATTGCAAGGAAGAAGATAAACAGTAATATTGCAGCGAAAAATAACAGGATAAACACCAAGAATTTAACGTGGTTCAACCCACAAAGACTGTGAATCTACTCCACGGGAAGAATCTTCTTCCAACAATCCACTAAGCTCAGGGAAAGATCAAGTTACAGACCTATGGACCATTACTAGCAATACACACAAGAACTCACGCAACTTCTTGCCAAATCTCTATCTATTTCTGATCTCACTCGTCTACTCTAATTGAGAGCACTTATATATAGTGTTTAAACAAATACAAGTCAGTCTTGATTGTGTGTGCACACCTATACAACACAAATCTGCACATGCAGTTTCATTTACAAAGTTCTGCACTATTTGTGTAAAGGGTTACAACAGAAATAACATTGCTAGTAAGGCTTACATGGGACAAGCACAATTTGAATCACAAACTGTTACAAATCTCCACCTTGATTCAAAGTTCCCTAGCTTAGTTGGATTGTTGCAGAGAAGACCCTTGCCTTATGTTAGCTCACCTTCTAACCTTCTCCAACCCTGAGCAACTGTAGACACAGATCAAACTTGCTCAAAGGGACTGTTTTAGTTAGCATGTCTGCTGGATTTTTAGCAGTGG
This sequence comes from Elaeagnus macrophylla, assembly GCA_029378325.1. Lineage (NCBI taxonomy): Eukaryota > Viridiplantae > Streptophyta > Magnoliopsida > Rosales > Elaeagnaceae > Elaeagnus > Elaeagnus macrophylla. The sequence continues at coordinate 74,050,489 of CM055640.1, read as the reverse complement.
AGACCTTCACCACCTTCACTTTCCCTTCATTCACAATATCTCTGATAAAGTAGAGTTTAACATCAATATGCTTTGTTCTCTCATGGAACATAGGGTTCTTAGCCAAATAAATTGCACTTTGGCTGTCACAATTTATCTCTACAGAACTGGTATTGATTCCAAAGCTGCTAATGATCCCTCTAAGCCACAATGATTCCTTAATGGCTTCAGTGAGAGCTATATACTCAGATTCTGTAGTTGATAGAGCCACTATATGCTGGAGTGTGGCTTTCCAACTAATCACGTTTCCATAGACTGAAAACACATAACCAGTTTGTGATCTTCTTCTGTCAAGATCACCTGCATAATCAGCATCCACAAAACCCCTTATGACTTCATCTGTTTTGGACGACTTTTTATATATTAACCCTTTTGATTGTGTACCCTTAATGTACCTCAAGATCCACCTCACAGCCAACCAATGTCCTTTTCTAGGGTTTGACATATATCTGCTTACCAGACTTACAGCATGAGCCAGATCAGGACGGGTACATATCATGGCAAACATGAGACTCCCCACTGCGCTTGCATAAGGAACCTTGTCCATCAGAGCTTCTTCTTCCTTACTCTTTGGTGATAGTTGGTTTGAGAGTTTAAATTGTGTACCAAGGGGGACAGAAACTGGTTTAGAATCCTGCATCTCAAACCTGTGTAGGACCTTACCCAAGTAATCTTCCTGATACAAAATGAGTGTGCCATCCACTTTGTTTCTCTCTATCTGCATTCCCAATATCTTCTTGGCCATCCCCAGATCCTTCATTTCAAACTCTGTTGATAGAAGTCTCTTTAGATCACATATCTCACTGTAATCTTTGCTTGCTAAAAGCATATCATCTACATACAGAAGTAGAAAGGTGACAGCAACATTGTTCTTGGATTTTGTATATACACACGGGTCATAGGGGGACCTTGTGAAACCTGACCTCACAATGAAGGTGTCAAACCTCTTGTACCATTGTCGTGGAGACTGTTTGAGACCATAGAGAGATTTCTTGAGGAGACACACCAACTGTTCTTCTCCCTTTCTGACATATCCTTCAGGCTGCTTCATATGAATTTTCTCTTCCAAGTCTCCATGTAGGAAGGCGGTTTTGACATCCATTTGCTCTAAATGCATGTCAAATTGTACCACGAAGGATAGCAGAATCCTTATTGAGCTGTATTTGACCACTGGTGAGAAGATTTCAATGTAATCAACTCCTTCGACTTGAGTGAACCCTTGAGCAACTAATCTTGCTTTGTACTTTGTTGAGTCAACCCTTGCATTAGCTTCTTTTATCTTGTAGATCCATTTGCAACCAACCAGCTTAGTTTCTTCAGGTTTGTCAACCAAAATCGAAGTTCTATTCTTCATTAGGGAATTGAACTCATCATCCATTGCGAGTTTCCACTTACTGGCTTCTGGGGACCTGAGTGCTTCTTTATAAGATGCAGGTTTGAAGGAACAAGACTCCAGACCTGTAGTGAGTGCATATTGGACAATATCAGCCTTTGCATATCTTGTAGGTCTTTTTATGTTTCTTCTTTGTCTATCTCTGGTAAGTTGGTAATTCCTTAATGGATCAATGTTGACTTCAGCTTCCAATTCTTCATCATTATCATTTGCTTCTGCTTCTTCACTTAGTGTGTTCTCCACCTCATTATGAATATCTGTGACTTGGTTGTTATCATGGGAGCTAGAATTCAGATCATCACATTCAAAATCAATTTGGTGTCGATTTGTTTTTCTGGTGTCATTAGTGGGTTCTGCAATTTTGTCCGCATTGTTTAGAGCTTCATCAAAAATGACATCTCTGCTTATGATTGGTTTTCTTGTGGAGTGACACCAGAGTTTGTATCCTTTTGTTCCTTCAGGGTAACCAACAAAGATACATCTTTTGCTTCTAGACTGTAATTTGCCCTCATTTACATGGGCATATGCAGTGCACCCAAACACCCTGAGATGATCATACTTAGGTACTCTACCAAACCACATTTCATCTGGCGTTTTGAAGTCTATAGAGCTGCTTGGGCTTCTGTTGATTAGGTAGCATGCAGTTTGTGCAGCTTCAGCCTAGAAATGCTTGGGCAGATTTGCATCAGACAGCATGCTTCTGACTTTCTCAAATATGGTTCTATTCATGCGCTCAACTACCCCGTTCTGTTGGGGGGTGTGTCTAACTGTTCTATGCCTCTCAATGCCATGTTCTTTGCAGTACTCATCAAACTCTTGATTGCAGAATTCCATGCCATTATCTGTTCTCAACCTTTTGACTCTTTTATTAGTTAGATTTTCCACTAATTTCTTCCAATGTCTAAAGTTCTTGAAGACTTCATCCTTTCCTTTTAGAAAATATACCCATAGCTTTCTTGAGTAATCATCTATGCAAGTGAGCACATATTTGTTGCCTCCTAGTGATGGAATGAGAGAAGGACCCCAAAGATCAGAGTGTATGTACTCAAGAATGCCTTTAGATGTATGCTGGCCTGTAGGAAACTTCACCCTTTTCTGTTTTCCTAAGATGCAGTGTTCACATAGGTTGATGTGTGTGACCTTGTCACCATTTAGCAGCCCACGATTAGCAAGTACTGTGAGTCTCTTTTCACTTAGGTGGCCTAATCTTTTATGCCACAAGATTGATCTGTCATCTGCTGCAATTGCAATTGTTGGCTCACCAGCTGCAGTGTGGCCTTGTAGCACATACAAGCCATTTCTTTTTATTGTCTTCAAGATCACTAGTGACCCCTTTGAAACTCTCATTTTGCTTTGCTCCACCTTGATTGTGTAACCTGTAGTATCAAGCATACTGACAGAAATCAAATTTTTCTTTATATCAGATACATACTCACATCTGAGAGCAATTTGTGTGATCCATCAATGAGAGTTAGTCTGACAGTGCCTATGCCTCTGATCTTGCATTCAAAGTTGTCACCTAGCAGCACCTTTCCTCCATCAAATTCCCTTAGGCTCTCAAACCATTCTTTCTTGGGACATATATGGAAGCTGCAGCCAGAGTCAAGTATCCATTCTTGATCTGACTTGGAGGTAGTGATAGCAAGAATTTCAGGACTCGGAGATCTTTCTAACACAACATCTGCATCTCCATTGCTTGCTGTTTCAAAGCCTTTCTTTAGAATGGGGCAGTCACGTCTGAAATGCCCTTCTCTTGGCATGCCCAGCATTTGTTTGAGTTTGTCTTGGATCTTGATCTGGATCTTGATGTTCCTTTATACTTTTTCTTGTAGGTGTTTGCTTTCTTGCTGGTTCTACCCCTGGTTAAGAGTGATTCACCATTTCTCGAATCCTGGTTGGCAGTTCTTCCTGATGCTTTAAATTCCAGTCTCATCTCAGCATCCTTAGATTTGAGAGCATTTATCACAGTATCAATGGTGAGAACTTCTCTACCATATTGCAATGCAGTCTTTACATCTTTGTAAGACTCAGGGACTGAATTTAATAGAATAACTGCTTGGTTCTCATCTGATAATTCTTCACCAGAATCTGCCAGTTCGATGGTCATCCTTTTCAGATCATCCAGATTAGATTCCAAGTTCTTTGAAGAGTCCATCTTGAACCCAAATAATTGGACTTTCAGGTTGATTCTGCTGGATAGAGATTTCACGAGGTATAGCTGGTCCAACTTTTTCCAAACTTCCAATGCTGTGGTTTCTTTATTCACTTACCTTAATACATTGTCAGATAAGTTGAGGATCAGACTGGTGTAAGCCTTTTCAAGAATCTTTTTCTTGTTGAGAGCTGTTATGGTAGCAGGAAACTCTGGATCATCTTCGATCCCTTTTGCAACATCTTGCTGCACCAACAATGAATACATCTTCTTCTTCCACAGGCTGAAGTCACCAGAACCATCGAACCTATCAACTTCATATTTTGTGTTACCCATTCTTCTTGAACTCATTACATGCACCACTATTGTCTTCTTGTTGAGAAACGAACTGATTCAGATGCTTTTGGTTGATCAGGCGTCAGCTTTCAAGAATCAGTCCTCACAGGATCGTAAGTGATTCAACCTTGCTCTGATACCAGAATTGTTAGAACTATCTAAATCCTAACCAAGAAGACGAGTGCAGTTTCTGATCTTGTAACTGCTCATTGCGACAGTAATTGCAAGGAAGAAGATAAACAGTAATATTGCAGCGAAAAATAACAGGATGAACACCAAGAATTTAACGTAGTTCAATCCACAAAGACTGTGAATCTACTCCACGGGAAGAATCTTCTTCCAACAATCCACTAAGCTCAGGGAAAGATCAAGTTACAGACCTATGGACCATTACTAGCAATACACACAAGAACTCACGCAACTTCTTGCCAAATCTCTATCTATTTCTGATCTCACTCGTCTACTCTAACTGAGAGCACATATATATAGTGCTTAAACAAATACAAGTCAGTCTTGATTGTGTGTGCACACCTATACAACACAAATCTGCACATGCAGTTTCATTTACAAAGTTCTACACTATTTGTGTAAAGGGTTACAACAGAAATAACATTGCTAGTAAGGCTTACATGGGACAAGCACAATTTGAATAACAAACTGTTACATATACACTACAGAATCTTCTTAATTTGCATTTTTAATCAAACTCATCTCAGTGGAGTCAACCTCTGATAGTGTGGAGGAACTCTTTGAAGTACAAGATATATTGTCAGCATTCTCTGTTGAGTTGTTCTGTTGTGGAGGATACAATAATAGCTTGGGTGGAATGCTTAGGCTTTCAACTCTTCCTTCAAGCATTTTTATGACACTGTTCATTGAAGGGCTATCACTCGGCTTCAATTGTATACACCAAAGTGCAACTATAATTATCTTTTTTACAAGTTTTGATTCTTCTTCAGTGACATGATCTTCTAATTTTATGTCTTATCCTTCACTAAGTTGATCATAAACCCATTATGTAAAGTAAATTTTGCTTGAATGCTCTGTGGTAAAGTTCAAGTTTTTCCTTTTACTTGCCATTTCCATTAACAACGTCCCAAAGCTATAAACATCAGCTTTAAAGGAGACACCCCCAATGTTTTTGTAAAACAATTCTGGAGTTATGTATCCAAGGGTTCCTCTTGCTACTGTCATGGACACAATGCTAGTTTCTAAAGGGCATAATCTAGCTAACCCAAAATCCGAAATCTTAGGAACAAAGTTGTCGTCTAAAAGAACATTGTGAGGCTTAATATCAAAATGTAGAATTTGCATTTCACATCCTCTATGAAGATAATCAATACCAGAAGCCACTCCAAGTGAAATATCAAACATTGTCTTGTAGCTTAAGGAGTTAACTATTACCTCCTTAGAATTAGAAGAGATGTATTTATCAAGAGATCCATTAGACATTAAGTCATACACAAGAGCACGCTCTGTTCCCTCGATATAGAATCCAATTAGTCGAACCACGTTAACATGGTGAATCCTTCCAATGGTAGATACCTCATTGATGAAATCTTGGCCATTAGGCTTGGATTTACTCAGTATCTTGACGGCGACAAGGCCACCACTTCGCAGTTTTCCTTTAAAAACATAACCATAACCACCTTCCCCCAACTTGTCCTTGAAATTTGTTGTCATATTTTTTATGTCAGAGTAGGCATCCCTTATTGGCAAGAAGTTGTTATTGGTCTCTAAGAATTTTTCAATGGAGGGGAACATTGATAAATGCCGCCTTTGCCATTTATAAACCAAGAATGCAATTACACATGGAACCCTTAGTATGACTCTTAATGCAAGGACATTGCTCTCAAATAAACTAAGAAAAGCTATAGAACATCAGTTGCTAAATCATCATAAAACTACTGCTTTAGAGAGTGAAACATTTATCTGGCACTGATATTAGACAATAAGGCACGTAAATTCTTACCAATTAACGCTGCAAAGTAGAGAATAACAGTGTAGAGAATAGATCTGATCCTTTCAATAGGGTCTGCAGGAAAAACATATAAATATGACTAACAAATTGGGTTTTGAGCAATTATGTTCCAAAAGTATATACTGCAACAATTAACAAATAAATTCAATTACGTGACATGTGAGTATGACCCTTACAGCAGTAGGAATGTTTCAAACACCAAAGAAATCCCCAAGAATACGGACCCCAGTAGAGCTCAAACCCATAAAACATGGCTTTGTGGGTGTCACTGCAGGAAATATTGGAACTGTTTTGTATCAATATTACCGGCGATGAAGTCTGTACGATCAGCTCTATGCGGCACAAGTCCGGTATGTCAGAGACATGTTGGTTACCCAACATGACATATGAACTATGATGGCCTAATTTGGAATCACTTTTTCTTGTATTATTATTGCAATTATAAGCAACAATCTCTACTTGTTGAGGATAATGAGAGGATAAATTCATTGCACTTTCACAGCTCATTAAAGTCATAAACTGTGAGAGTTCAATATTAATTTGGTCCGACCTCATCTGATAGGTTTGATAACTTCCATAACGAATATAAAGACCATCAAACGAGGAGATATCACCCTTTTCAAATTTGGAATACAGAACACGGATGGTGTGGTTATTGTAATTGATTGCCTGAACATACTGCTTTATCCCTTTTTTTAAGTACAAAACTACCCTCTGGTTGTTCTCACATGAAAGCTCGTATTTTTTCATTCCACAATGTTCTGGATCAGTTGTAAGCCGGAAAGGATAGCTAATATTGGGGATATTTCCACAAGATGAAGCAGGGCAATGATGATTATGCTTCCCGAAGCTAGTTTGAAGGAGTAGCATCAATACAACAACAATGGCGTTAACTCGTAACCACATGGATAATCTTCCATTATAATCCATTCTCATGTTTTTTTACTTTTGAAAGAGAGAGACCTCCTTCCTTCTGGATCACCTTTATTATCTTCTATTAGTAACCATATTTTTTTTGGGCTATTTTCTATGCGTCTTAATTATCTTGAAAAAAAAAATCACAAAATTAATTCCATTATAATTTATAACAACAAAAATACATATGTTTCATCATGCATATCTAGTATCATCTTGATAATTTTAAAAACATATTATTAGTATTTAGATTAAATTAAACTCTCTGTCGACTAATATTTGCACCTGAATTAAAAAATTCCTTAAATCATCTATAAATCTTATTGATACAAAAGTTGTGAAAGTTGTCTTCAAATAATAGAAGATAATTTACATACTAAAAGTTCATAATATATATATATATATATATTAAATAAAATTAAAATAATATTTTTAAAAATTCATAATAATAAAAATTATACATTTTTCTTAAATTGAGATGATATGAGTTATTGTTGGTTTAATGTTAGAAAAATTATTTTTATTATCATAAATTTTAGAAATATTATATTTATTATTTTTTGAAGAACTTTTGTTTGCATTATGGTGATTCCACTTATTTGGGTAACAAAAGGATGACCAAAAGGAAAACATTATGGTTTGACCATTAACAATTTTTAAATTTAATAAGGCAAAATTCACACCTATACTGTCAAATTAAAAATAAATATCTTTAAATATTGTTAAACATACAATATAAGCTTAGATATGAATCCAATAAGTAATGACAACTATAGTTGTGAATCAGTGACATTTCCATGATTTGATCATTAAGGCAAGTGCAGCATTAACAATTAAGATTGATCCACCGCTTTTCCCGTGAAACACGCTTGGATGTACACTTTTTAGCTTTATAAATAATTCAGTAAAAAATGGGAAAATATTTGAAATAATTAAAGAATAAGAGAAACCAAAGTTCACTACTAAAAGTACATCTACCCTCTTTGAAATTTAGACCCAGCTTTTTATTTATTTATTTATTTCATATAGGATTTTTTTTCCATGATCTAAAAATAATTTCATTCGTAAATAAAGAGAAATATAAATACAAATATATATTGAAATATATATCAAATAAGTACCCAATAACTTTTATCAGAGACTAATATATGTCTAATCTCACACAAAATTTTAATAGAATTCCAGAAGGACCTAAAAGGACTATGTCATAGTACATTTTTATTCATGTCTCTCATCGCACTCTTTTTACTCTAAAACACATTTTTTTAAATTGTTTTGCTCGTACTTGTTCCCTAACACTTGTATAACCCAAAGCAAACACGTAAAACGCATAAAATATAAGAAATTAATGTAAATATGTGAGAATTATATATTTACATATATATAATGACATTGATCACTCATAACCCTAAATGTACGTTATATTAGAAGTCTTTGTCATTCAACTTTATAAATTACAAACTTCAACGAAGTTACTCATCTAATATTTATGCAAATAATGGATCAAACCTTACTTTCTCTTGTAACATCAACATAGATATTGAGAGAGACATCTACAAATGATGGAAACTTCAAGCTATTGTGCTGAAAATTAAAGACTTTTCATTTTTTTTTCCTAAATTCTTCATTATAAATTAACATCATTCCTTTTTTCTAAATTCTTCATTATAAATTATCATCAGTCTCTATATGACTGATTTGTTTTATGGGCATATTTTTCTTATGACTGGTTGGTTCTATTTTTCTTTATAAATGACAAGCTTCCATGTAGTTGTTTTTTCTCTTTTAACATCAATAAAATTTGACCCATATGTGAACCTGATGTATTAAAATGTGTACTCGCAAGTGTACGAATCACTCGTAGTAAAGTGATAAGCAACTTCCAAGGTCGGTCTCTCAAGGAATTGCAGTGGTTTTAAATAACTAACTTTTTAATCTAAATCGAGTTCTAATGAAAATAAAAGACTAATTAAATAGAGTTCTAGTGAAACTAAAACTCTAAGTAACTAGAATTCTAAAGCAAGTAAAACTGTAAAAAGGTTGTTTGTTTTTGTGACGAGAACAATCATACGACAATCAAACGAAAACAAGATCGCAAATAAACAATCAATTCAATTAAATCAAATATCAATGGAGAATGTATGGACGTTTAGCTTGGTTGACCATGCTTGCATCGAAAAGGTATGGTGAGATAACATGAACGTCCTATATAAACAAAACTACCGGCTTTCCTTTTATTTACGAGACTGCCTTTGGCGGGGGTAAATCTCTTTATTGATTAACTAATTAACTGCCTTTGGCGGGGGTAGATCAAATAGCAATCAAATTAAGCGCAAGGAAAACATACCAATCAAATTAATGCTATGACTAAGTCACTAAATTGAAGCTTTGATTAAGTGTTTCGAAATAAAGTTAAGGTGACGTTCCTATAACTAAATTCTCAGATTTTTCAACCTAACTACGAACATCAAATGGGCCCATGATAATTCATAATTAAATATCTAAACATGCTCTTAATCAAAAAGTAATTCGTTTATTCCAAATCAATAAAATACACCATACACAATTCTAGCAAACATGGCAACGCAAACTAAACATCCATAATAAAATTAGCCAGACATGTTCATATTAATATTCATAGACAGATAAAATATGATCATACACTTTAACAAAAAGAGAAGAAGATTTAATTCTATAACAACAAGAAAATCCTAGATCTCAATACCGCTTATGGATGGGATAGCGTTCTTCTCCGTAAGCTTTATCTTCGATCGTCGACGGCTTCCTTGAATCCTTAGAATAGTTTCTCTCGCTTCGTTAGAGTGTGGCAACACTCTCAAAACTGATTGAATGGAGTGCTTGGTCGCAAAATTGTGAAATCTCAGAGTTGTGTACGAGTTGGTCGAGTTCTGATTGTAAAGGGGGTCTAAGGGGGTATTTATAGATGTAAGGGATTCCTGATTGCAATAGGAATAGGCGCGCCGTGGCATGCATTTTCCCCGCCGTGGCGCAACACAAATTCTGAAAATAATGTAAAAACCCGAGAGCTCCCCGCCGCGGCGCGTGTTGCTTTCCTTTTCTTCACATGTACCCCCTTACATATGTGCTGGCTCAACATGTACGGCTTACATATTTGTCTCATTTAGCCCGTAACTCGTGATCTGAGTGCCATAAGTGTTCCGTCTTTGCGTATTTGCATTATTTAACTCATTTGACGCTAAAAACACCTGAAATGCACTAAAATATACCCGTGACTTCGAATGGATAGATTTATGAAAATAATCGAATAAACAATCATAATAAATCTATATATCAAACAATTAAGCACAATTAATCACGAAATATTAGTGCTTTTTGAGCACTCATCAGAACCTCTTGATAATAATGGCATGTAACTTAGAATGAATTAAAGTGTCTTTTGTTCTTGCTTTATCAAGTCAAGAGTCAACTAAGGAAAAGAGCTACAAAAGGAAACAACAGCAAAAACATTTTGTAAACAATGACAAATAAATTAGAAATAATATACAATGGTTAATACATAAGAATTGAATACTTAATAAAAATTTGACAATGGATTTTAAATTGAAAAAATAAATATTTAAAGATAACTAATAATAACTAAAGTTAAAATTTTGATTTTTTTAAAAATAAATAAAAATAACAAACAATAAATAAAGTGCAAAAATATATTTTTAAAAAGTAAATAAAAAAAAACAACAAGAATCATTAAAAATAATGTGAAAAAATTGTTGTAGGAGAGCAAGTCATCTACTCGAGTAAGAAAATCATGGAGGAAACTAATATTCATAAAACTTTAACATGAATAAATAAAAGAATCCTATTAAAATAATAAAAAAAAAATGTCTTCTTGCCAAGAATAAATGAAGTTTGTCGAAAAACTTGATAGAGTGCTAGTATTAGAAAACCAGCCAAAGATAAGAAAGTTTTAAAGAGAACGCCCAAAAAACAGAATATGTGGTGCTCAAGGAATTATTCTTACTCCAGGATTTTTGTGTTAAAATGTTCATATTCCTCATATATATTACATTGGGTATATAGAGACATATAAATTTATGTGTTGTAACATGATAAGTGCCACCAAATCTGACAAAAGTCTAGACAATCTTCATCAAGTCCTCAATGCCAGGTTGTCCATCAACAATCTTAGGTCTTCTATATGTGTTCGTATATACTAGGTCTGGCATCCATGGTCATACTTGAGAATCTTATCTTTAATGCCAGGTCACAACTTCTAGGACGTACCACCCACCATTCAAGTCAATTCGTACTTTATTAAGTTCTCATCTTCAAGTCATAACTTTAGGTCGTGATCTCTAGGTTGTGTTCTCCTATATGTATTAACCACATCGTACATGGACGATTTACACAAATCTTTAGGTTAGGTCAAACATAGTAGGTCATACAACTAGAGTGTACGACACGTCATACCAGTGGGAAACACATAGTTTATATTCTAACATGTCTTATATAATTGTAAACATTAGAATGGGGGTGCATTTCTTTTTGTTATGTTCCTGTGAACAGAGACAAATATTCGACTTTGGACCACCATACTGTGTGGTTGGCCTATGTCCCTCCAATACTTAAGTCATTTTGGGTAATGGAAATGGAAGAGGAGACCAAAGTAGACAAAGAGAATATAAATGTATTGTGTTTATGAATATATAATGTGATTCGACTTAACTTGTCTTCTGTGTGAATGTGTACAAGATGCATATATATATAGGGAAGAAAGATTTAGTAAAGGGCAATCACTTATCCATTGAGAAAGACTTAATCTAACATCAGAATTATCTCTTATCGAATAATTAGGCGATATTTATATATTGACCATCTAGTAGGTCACTTATCTAACAGTTGAGCTTATATGCTAATTCAGTGTTTATTGGGTTGTACTAAGAGCCGTACTATTGAGTATGAACAATAATATGGTGTTATGTGGCATGAGTTATTTTACACCAAATTTTTTTTTTTTAATCTTTATCTTGTGGACTTTAATAACTTCATCTTCAACTCCTTTAAAGTGAGCAATTTCATTTTATCTCATGTCTCATTTATTATTCTTATTGAGCTCATAGTACAATATTATTTCATTTCATTTATACACTATCTCAACTCATTCATCTTATTTATATTGTATCATTTTTTTATTAAATTTATATTATAAATAATTATGTATCATATTTTCTATTATTTTTATATTTTTGTCTCATTTAAGCCTATTAAGAATAAATAAGATATCACAATACAATGATTGACTTAAATAGTATATTTTTAGACAAATATTACAATATTTACAAACTAGTAATTTAACACCAAAAACTCTCAATTTTACATATATAATAAAAAACATTTATCAAAATACCTCTTACCCTTCATCTTTTAACACTTCAGCCTAACTGAAACTCCTCACCAAATGAGAACATAACATGTTATATTCAAATATATAAGTGAAGATAATATGTTACATCTATTGGTAGAATTCAATGTAACTGTTACATTCTTACTGGATCTATGGCGACTTAACTGAAGATGGATGTAAAAGGTTACATACAAAAATATAATTGATATAATATGCTACATACAAAATAAAGGTAAATGGAACATGTTACATACAATAACAGAGTGGATGCAACATGTTTCATACACAAAATAGAAATGAATGTAATATATTACATACAAAAAAAAAAATCCAAGATTCCATATAAGAGTCAGACTCTATATAACAAAAACAAATAAGCCATTGGCTATAAAAAGTTCCAATATTGTTTTCTTTTAGAAATAGGTAGAAGTGGGATATAACACTTATTTTTTATACAAAATTTACAAAGAAGAGCACAAAAAACAAAATAAAAAGAGACGAACATAAATGTATCCAAATTGCTTTTTCTGCCTAAATTTTCGAAATCGAGGAAAGAAACTCTAGGTAACAAAAGAAACAAGTACAAAAAAATTATGTCAATATTGCATTTACTATGGTATTCATGAAGTTCACAACAAAGATCATCATTAGCAGCTTCAAGCCAAGCAATTCTATCCTTCATAACCTACTTTCGAAAGCTGTAAAATGAGTGGGTGGTATCAGATTCGAATCAACTTGTTTATGACACGACCTATGCAAAACCCAAACTTTTTAATAAATGAGTTTACCTGCTTAACTCATTTAGCTCGTTTAAATATATTAATTAACACATACTACACTTTATAATGTAAAAAATTTGAAATATTATATCAACATTTACTATGTAACTTGTTAACATAATAAATTCTAATTAGACTCAAAAAATTAAATTAATTTAAGCATTACTTAAACAAATTTTTTTAAAATATTAAATAATATAAAATAAAAATAATATCAATAATTATAAGTATTATAATACATCAAAGTTAAGACATTAAAGTTTCTAACACTAACGAAAAAGTCTAAAAAAAATATTGATACGAACTAGATCGTGCCATAATCAAGGTACGACACGGGTCAAGGACTATGCCAATAAAAGGGTGAAATATTGGCGCAGAAAGGCACGCCACAAACACGAGCAAGGGTACAAACATGTGAGTCATGGATGTGCCAAGCTAATTTGTGGAATTTCAATTTTTGGGGCTGCGTCGCGGCATGAAATATGTGCGCCGCGGCACAAGTGTTTCTGTTTTTCATGAAGTGCTGAAACTGAAGGACATGCCGCGACATGGATTTTGTGCGCCTAGGAGCAGGATGTTCTGTTTTTGTCCAAGTGCTGGAAAAAGAGGCACGCCGCGGCATGTAATTTTGTGCGCCGTGGCATAGTATTAAAACTTCTTGTTTTGTGACCATTGGATCAAAATCAATGGCTAGGATTTAATTTTTTCTTTAGGTCTTGTTTGTACTCTATAAATAGGACCATTTGTAGCAGCTTTTGTAACTTTGTTCATTAATATAATTTTGATTTGAAAATCAAATTTGAGAGCTCCAAAGCTCCATGTTCTTCCAACCCAAACTTATCAAAGGTTTTGCAATCCTTTGTGGCGTTTCTCTCGTCTTGTTGCGTGGTGCGTAATATCCATGTAAAAAGGTAAGCTCTTGCAACCCAAAAATATGTTTTTCCTCTAGGAATTTGAATGCTTAGATTGTGTGAAATCTGAAATCGTCTCTTTCGTAAGATTCGAGCTTTCTTGGTTCGCATCATTTGGTATCAGAGCCAGGTTGGTTGTGATTATCAGATTTCCTATCTTTATTTTTCCATTTTCGTATTTTATAAAAAAAAAAAAAACAAATTCTGGAAGAAAAACTATGTTCTTCATTGTTTCCTGCATTGTTCTTCATTTTCTGTTGTGTTTCTATCAATTCCTGTTTGTTCTTGATGTTTCTATGTGTTTATTGCATTTCCTGGATTAACTTGAGTGGTGTTGTTGTTTCCTTCTTATTCTGATTTGTTTTGGAGAATATTTCATTTTGAAAGATTTCCCAAAAATCGTTTTTGTGGAAGAAGGGTATTTTGGTAATCTCACATGTGTTTCTCGTCTTGAAAAGTGAGAGCCAAACATTTTTCTCTTTATTTAAAAAAATATCTTCTGAAAATATCTCACGAAAATATATCGTGAAAATATCTCACGAAAATATCTTCTGAAAATATCTCGTGAAAATATCTCACAAAAATATCTCACAAAAATATCTCGTGAAAATATCTCGCTAGATATTTTTATTTAAAAAAAAAAAAAGAAGAAGATATTTTCGGATTAAAAAAAAAAATTTGGAAATTCAATTTCCAAGAATTTTACGAAATTCTCGTTAAAATGTCATTCACACTTTTAACGTATTGTTTCTTGCTCGTTTGGTTATCTCGGGTTTAAATTTGCTTGAATTTGACTTCGTCCCAAATCTTGTTCCAATTCATAGAGATTAGGTTTCTAAACACCTTGAGTTAGTTTCTTGTCCCTTACTATTGGATATTGCAAGCTACAATTTGGTGAGAACGAAATTCTACAATTGTTTGGGAAATTCGGACGTTTGGGTGGAGTATTTTGTTAGCATTTGCCAATATGTTTCACACTAGGTGCCATGTTAACAAGAAGGTATGCCGCATGGTTATAGATGGAATGCTTAATGTTAATTATGCTAGCACTACCATGGTGGAAGGATTGAACTTGAAGACTTTGCAACATCCAAGACCTTACATGCTACCATGGATGAGTGAAATTGGTGAAGTAGAGATAAACAAACAAGTCTTGGTGCCATTCTCAATGGGAAAGTATAAAGATGAAATACTTTGTGATGTAAGTCTCATGACTTATTGTCATATTTCATTGGAGAAGTCATGGCAATTGTAGAGAGGAGCTAATCATGATGAGATCACAAATAAGTATATATTTGTGAAAGACAACAAAAGAATCACTTTTGTTCCCATATCCGAGAAGGAAATGCATGAAGATGAAAAGAGGATTTTTGAGGTTGAGAAAAATAGAAAAGAGGCTGAAGAAAAAAGAAATGAATGTGAGAAGAAGAATGAAGTTCCGGTTGTTGTGGAAAGCACTGAGGAAAACATAACATATGAGCTTACTAATGACAATTTGTCTCGACCTATTGTTTCTAATTTTATTTTACAAGATCAAACAATTGACTTCATTGGAGTTGAGCAACATGGTGATGTCAAAGTTGAACAACCGTTGGTACATTCAATTCTCGAACAAACAACTTTCAGAAGGCCGTTCAAGAGTTTGGTTCGACATGCCTTCGATTCAGCCATTGTGAATTCAGCAATTCCCATTACAATAGCTAAGATTCGAGGACGAATCTTCTTAAAGAAAGGGGGTCTGATACGAACCGGATTGTGCCATAATCAAGGCACGACACGGGTCAAGGACTATGCCAATAAAAGGGTGAAATATTGGCGCAGAAAGGCACGCCAAAAAACAAGAGCAAGGGTACAAACATGTGAGTCATGGATGTGCCAAGCTAATTTGTGGAATTTCAGTTTTTGGGGCTGCGCTGCGACATGAAATATGTGCGCCGCGGCACAAGTGTTTCTGTTTTTCATGAAGTGCTGAAACTGAAGGGCGCGCCGCTGCATGGATTTTGTGCGCCTAGGCGCAGGATGTTCTGTTTTTGTCCGAGTGCTGGAAAAAGAGGCGCACCGCGGCATGTAATTTTGTGCGCCGCGGCACAGTATTAAAACTTCATGTTTTGTGACTATTGGATCAAAATCAATGGCTAGGATTTAATTTTTTCTTTAGGTCTTGTTTGTACTCTATAAATAGGACCATTTGTAGCAGCTTTTATAACTTTGTTCATTTTAATATAATTTTGATTTGAAAATCATATTTGATAGCTCCAAAGCTCCATGTTCTTCCAACCCAAACTTATCAAAGGTTTTGCAATCCTATGTGGCGTTTCTCTCGTCTTGTTGCGTGGTGCGTAATATCCATGTAAAAAGGTGAGCTCTTGCAACCCAAAAATATGTTTTTCCTCTAGGAATTTGAATGCTTAGATTGTGTGAAATATGAAATCGTCTCTTTCGTAAGTTCGAGCTTTCTTGGTTCGCATCAAATATGTATCCTAAACTTTTTGTAAGTAAAAAATTGTTGTAAGTCTAAAACAAATAATTATTAACCAAAACACACAAAATTAAATTAAATAAAATATTATTATAAATTGATAAAATTATAAAATAAAAGATGAAATAAATTTGAACGTCATCCCAATAATATTTTAAAGTACAAACCTACAAAATAATTATATTAGAAACAATTACCTACATATCCTAATAATTTTAGTTATGATCATGGGTTTTCCGGATTAATATTTATGATCTAATTTTTTAAATGAGTTAAATGAATTAACCTGTTTACAACCAACCTAAATAAGTCCAATCCGACCTAACTATTTCATGAGTGGGTCATGTCGAGTTAGCGAGTCGTATAAAAAATTGTCAACTCTGTAAGGTTTATTTTGTATTGGCAATTTTCGTGGACAAAATATTTGATTGTAATCTAGAATAGGAAAGCACCGATTAACCAGACAATACATGATGATGGATTCACCAAGCTTGCAACGTCCATATGACAGGTATAATATTCCATCATGCATACATCTGCACACAATTGAGCACGACACTTAGTATGGATCGTAACGTAAAATGTTTTGTGCACATGTTGGTCGATCGATGGAGAGTATTGTTCGATCGATCGAGTGATCGATCGATCGAGCATGAGACAACTTCGATCTAGATTCTCTCTGTTTGGATTGGATCGATCGAGAAATTGGATCGATCGATCGAACCATGTTCGATCGATCGAGTATAGAACAACTTCGATCTAGGTTTTCTCTGTTTGAGTTAGATCGATCGAGTTCTGTGTGTCGATCGATCGAGAAGGTCTAGATCGATCGAGACAGCCTATCGATCGATCGAGCCAGTATTATATTCCTGCTCAAACTCTTTTTGTGTATTCGACCCATGTGTTACTTTTACCAATTTGACTCATTTAATGAGAAAACAGAATTCTAGTATGAGTAGAAGTGTTAAGAAAGTAGAATCCTTGTGTGAATAAAAGTGTTGTGAAAATAGAGTCCTTATTTGCGCAGAATTGTTTTAATTGTGGAATCCTGATATAAATAGAATTCTTGTGAGAAATAAATCCTGATGTGAATAGAATCATTGTATGAGAAGAATTCTTTTGAGAACTAAATCCTAATATGAGTAGAGTTATAGTGAATTGCAAATCCTATTTGAAGTAAAAGTTGGACTCTATATAAGGGAGGTTAGTTTGTGCATATTTCAATAACTTGAACTAGATTGAATTAATATTTTCCTATCATCTGAGTTGTGCTTTAACTTTCTTCTCTTCATCTATCTGACTTAGGCGTTTTCATGTTTTATTCATATGCCTAATTAAGTTGCATGATATTGAGCTTTATATGATTGTTCTAGAGTTTTGCTAGCTGATTTCGTTTTTACATCGCATGTTGTTGAATCTGCTAGTTAGGATATTTATTGTTTGAATCCGCTCTAGGACACACATTGCACTTGTGTTTTTTGTGCTAACGTTACAGGTGACAGGTTCGGTATTTCGTGTGACTCGAAATTACCGAAGGTGACGGGTTCGATTGATCTTGTGTGACTCAAGTAGATCGGAACGTTGGTCCGGATCCAGACATCTAGCTATTGGAGGCTCTGAAAGGAGCAAGCGGCTCGTAAGTAAATTACAGAAAGGGGGATCTATCTGCGACGGGTAGTTCTGGACTCTATGGTTGTAATTGAACATAATTTTCATAGTGGATAGTTAGGTGGTCCGGTGGACC
Source organism: Elaeagnus macrophylla (assembly GCA_029378325.1). NCBI lineage: Eukaryota > Viridiplantae > Streptophyta > Magnoliopsida > Rosales > Elaeagnaceae > Elaeagnus > Elaeagnus macrophylla. The sequence goes on along the minus strand of CM055640.1, from coordinate 74,032,377 downwards.
GGTGGTTTTCCTCTTAGGTCATTGTTGTGGCCTAGGTTGTTTCCACCTAAAATATCGTGTGTTGTTTTATTATTCCGCATTTATCTTTACACGCGATTGCATGTCTGGCCGTTGTGATTAGATTATATATTTGATATTTGTTGAAAATTGAAAATAACCTATTCACCCCCCTCTAGGCTTATTAGATCCGTAATTAAAAACTTTTTTCATTTGGTATCAGAGCGGGTCACTAGATATACTTAGTGTTTGCCTAGGACCTTATTATGGATCATATGAGAGAGGGTTTTTCTACAACCCGTGCACCTTATTTTGATGGGTCTAACTACCCATATTGGAAAGCTCGTATGAGAGCCTTTTTACGTTCCTTAGATGAAAGTGTTTGGAACTCTGTGCTTTATGGTTGGGAACCACCTATGGTTACCAAGGATAATGTTGTCACACTTAAACCTAAGATTGATTGGACTCACCAAGATAAAATTGGTAGTGGCTAGAACCAAAAGGGCATTAATGCTATTTTTAGTGCTGTGTCGCCGGATGAATTCCGACGTATCTCTAATGTTGAAACTGCTAAGGCTGCTTGGGACACTTTAGAGGTTGCCCATGAGGGCACGTCCCAAGTTAAACGAACAAAACTTCGCATGCTAGCTACTAAGTTTGAAAATCTTAGAATGGAGGAGGATGAAACGTTTTCTGATTTTTATGCTAATTTATGTGATATTGCTAACTCTTCTTCAAATCTTGGAGATAAAATTGATGAACGCAGGTTGGTTCGAAAAGTCATATGCTCATTACCAGAACGCTTTGAAGCAAAGGTTACAGCAATAGAGGAAAGCAAAGACATTGACACCATGAAGATTGAAGAACTAGTTGGGTCAATTCAAACATTTGAGATGAACTTTCCAACACCCAAAAAGAACATTGGAATTGCTCTCAAAACCACCAATGCTGACGATGGTGATAGTGACGATGAAGATCTATTCACACTTGCTAGAAAACTGAAGAGAATGTTCAACAGAAAAGATCGTAAGGGAAGAGAATTCACGCCTATGAGTTCAGAAGGTAAGAAATCTAAACCCACTGGACCTAAATGTTTTGAATGCAATGGTTTTGGACATTATGCAGCAGATTGTGCCAACAAGAAGAAGAAAACAAGAAAAGCTTTCAATGGTACCCTTAGTGACACAGAAAGTGATGAAGATCAAGCTAGTGGGTCAGAAAAAGCTAACACCAACTACGTAGCTTTTACATCAACTGTTAGTGAATACTCCAGTGAGTCAGACTTTGACTCAGATGAAGAGGGAAGTAAACGAATCCTTGCTAAATTTAATGCACACAGTTTTGAAGATTTATTTATTGATTTAATTAAATGCAAGAAAGAAAAGGATAAGCTTCTCATAACTGTAACAAAGCTGAATGAACAGATCAATTTGCAAGACCTTAATTTATCAGTTTTAGAAAAAGAAAAAGTTGAACTGTCTGAGCATTTTGACAAGTTGAGTTTAAGTCTTGCAGGTATTGAACAGGAAAATTCAAAGCTTGTGCAGGAGTTGAAGCAATCAAAGGAAACTGTCAAGAGATTAACAATTGGAGCTGAACGACTTGACAAGATGTTGAGCATTGGTAAGCCTTTCGGTGATACTCGTGGACTTGGTTTCCAAGATGAAAACTGTACACCTTCCACTTCAAAAACTACATTTGTAAGGTCATCTAACTTTACCTCTACTGCTACAAATTCTGCACAAACACCCACTAAAATTGTAGTAGCTAAAACTGTTAAGTTTGTGCCTGTTTGTCATCATTGTGGTAGAAAATGCCATATTCGACCTAATTGTAGATTTTTGATGAATGCTCTTCATTTTAATGATCATCTTCATGCTTATAGGTATAGAACTCATAATTATCATCATACCATGCCTATGTTGAATTTGAATAGGAAAGATGAGTCTAAGAGAATGCTTCTAAAACCTAATGGAATTAAGTCTCAACCCAAAAACATAGAGAAATCAAAATTCATGAAAATTTGGGTTAGGAAAGATTGCATGTTTCCTATCAATTGATCACTATTGCTAGACCACCTAGGTACTTTTGTTTAAGTGCTTAAATGACCCTAGGTGAGTATTTTCATATGTTTATTTTGTCTTTGTCGTTAGATTTTTTTTTTGTTATTAAAAAAAAAAAAAAAAAAAAAAGGGCTACAAGGTTTTGGATTCAAATAATGCTTATACTTATACAACCTTGTCTTTTGTGGCTTATTTTGATTCTCATTGTATATGTAATGCAACAATTCAAAATTTTACACACACTTGCATTTTTCACATGTGATGACACTATTGACTAAACTTATGCACACACCCACTGAACACTCATGTATGTCATCGATGAAATTTATGATTAATTTTGAAAGACTCTAAGACTTGAGCTAATCTTGACTGCGAAATTATATTGTGTCTTATTTCTTATTTTTTTTAAAATATTTCATCTTAGGGAGATAACTAGTATTGAGAGGGCTACCTACTATGATGTGTGAAGCTACCGTAGTGAGCGGAGAGGGCTACCTCATAACTAGTGTGAAAGTCATCATATTAGATTTATGGCTCGTACATGTTTAAAAAAAATGGTAAATAAAATAAAAATTTAGTTGAGAAATTTTATTTGGCATATACAAAAAGAAAGAGCAAAAAATTTTAAAAAAAATATATATATATAAGAAATTTCTTTTGATAGACATATTTCATTATGTAAGAATGAAGACTCAATTATGATTTAGCATGATAGATGAAATTATTTTCTTTTGAGTCTCTTAAAATTGGTCATAAATGAATTTATTGAAATACAAGTGGAGTTCACACTGTATACTACTTTAAGTGAATGTCAATATGCCATTATATGTGTTAGTGTGCTTGTGTGACCTATTTATTTTGCTAATACAATGAATGATCAAAATTTAAGCAAAAATAATTTTTCAATTAGTTGTATGCTTATAAGTCTTAAATGAGTTTATTGCTTTGTTGGTCAAAAAAAAAAAAAAATTTCTTTTTTAAATTTGTTTTTCGTCTAGAGAGTCATAGAACTTAGGGGGAGTCATTGCATACATATTTCATTGTTATTCTTTTGACTTATGCAATTCCTCCTACATGCTTTGGACATATACATGTGTGATCATTTGCGTTTTTAGCCCACTTCGATTATTGTTAAAATTTGGGGAGAGTGATCCATATCATCTCAATTGTTTCATGATTTGTCAATTTCGTATGCCAAAAAAGGGGGAGAAAAGTTTATGTTGCTATGAGATTGGATTTAGGGGGAGATGTTGCATTTATTAGTTGTGGGGGAGAAAGATTCATGTTGGACATACACTATATTTCATTCGTACCTTTATGTACACTGAACTAATAAGCAATGAGGCTTTCAAGCCAAAATTGTGTGCTATTTGTTTGTCTAATTTCAGTGGACCGAGCGTATCAAGTATCAAGCGAAGATGGTCCATCAGATCATAGACAGTCCACTATGTAATTGATGTAATGATATTATAACTATGAGCGTTATGTAGTGAGAGAGTGGTTTTGTCACACGAAAATGCCAAAGGGGGAGATTGTAAGGTTTATTTTGTATTGACAATTTTCGTGGACAAAATATTTGATTGTAATCTAGAATAGGAAAGCACCGATTAACCAGACAATACATGATGATGGATTCACCAAGCTTGCAACGTCCATATGACAGGTATAATATTCCATCATGCATACATTTGCACACAATTGAGCACGACACTTAGTATGGATCGTAACGTAAAATGTTTTGTGCACATGTTGGTCGATCGATCGAGAGTATTGTTCGATCGATCGAGTGATCGATCGATCGAGCATGAGACAACTTCGATCTAGATTCTCTCTGTTTGGATTGGATCGATCGAGAAATTGGATCGATCGATCGAACCATGTTCGATCGATCGAGTATAGAACAACTTCGATCTAGGTTTTCTCTGTTTGAGTTAGATCGATCGAGTTCTGTGTGTCGATCGATCGAGAAGGTCTAGATCGATCGAGACAGCCTATCGATCGATCGAGCCAGTATTATATTCCTACTCAAACTCTTTTTGTGTATTCGACCCATGTGTTACTTTTACCAATTTGACTCATTTAATGAGAAAACAGAATTCTAGTATGAGTAGAAGTGTTAAGAAAGTAGAATCCTTGTGTGAATAAAAGTGTTGTGAAAATAGAGTCCTTATTTGCGCAGAATTGTTTTAATTGTGGAATCCTGATATGAATAGAATTCTTGTGAGAAATAAATCCTGATGTGAATAGAATCATTGTATGAGAAGAATTCTTTTGAGAACTAAATCCTAATATGAGTAGAGTTATAGTGAATTGCAAATCCTATTTGAAGTAAAAGTTGGACTCTATATAAGGGAGGTTAGTTTGTGCATATTTCAATAACTTGAACTAGATTGAATTAATATTTTCCTATCATCTGAGTTGTGCTTTAACTTTCTTCTCTTCATCTATCTGACTTAGGCGTTTTCATGTTTTATTCATATGCCTAATTAAGTTGCATGATATTGAGCTTTATATGATTGTTCTAGAGTTTTGCTAGCTGATTTCGTTTTTACATCGCATGTTGTTGAATCTGCTAGTTAGGATATTTATTGTTTGAATCCGCTCTAGGACACACATTGCACTTGTGTTTTTTGTGCTAACGTTACAGGTGACAGGTTCGGTATGTCGTGTGACTCGAAATTACCGAAGGTGACGGGTTCGATTGATCTTGTGTGACTCAAGTAGATCGGAACGTTGGTCCGGATCCAGACATCTAGCTATTGGAGGCTGTGAAAGGAGCAAGCGGCTCGTAAGTAAATTACAGAAAGGGGGATCTATCTGCGACGGGTAGTTCTGGACTCTATGGTTGTAATTGAACATAATTTTCATAGTGGATAGTTAGGTGGTCCAGTGGACCGGTGGTTTTCCTCTTAGGTCATTGTTGTGGCCTAGGTTGTTTCCACCTAAAATATCGTGTGTTGTTTTATTATTCCGCATTTATCTTTACACGCGATTGCATGTCTGGCCGTTGTGATTAGATTATATATTTGATATTTGTTGAAAATTGAAAATAACCTATTCACCCCCCTCTAGGCTTATTAGATCCGTAATTAAAAACTTTTTTCAAACTCTACTACTTTTATCCAGTATAAATGATCAAATGAGCCAAGGAGGATAATCACTAATAGGGGAGATTAAAAAAAGAAATAAATTATTTTCAAAATCTCAGATATTTTATTTTTGGGTTTCATATATGATATATCTTTCCTCTTCATATTTGAACAACCCCTGCACGTTAATAGAAGCCATGTACACCTATTTCATCAAGTATGACAGTCCTCTTTGGGAACAAAGTTCAGTCTATAGATACTCTAGTTGTTGGCGCATTTTCAATGTCTCGCCGTACATTGAATCTTTGTTTACCAGGTCAAATTTAAATGAGGAAAGATGTAAATTTTTTGCACTTGACAATCTTCATAATCAAAAACTTCAGAGGAGTTTCAATCAGCAACGGAGATTCAAGCACAGATTCAACACTTCTTGATAAAACGCATCCTAAGTACACCACCAGAGCTTGAAACTAAAACACGCCAAGAACCAAACGTCATGAAGATTTCTTAAGGAAACAACATATCGACTGTTTTGGGAAAACCCGCATTGAAAACAAAACACCGAATTATTCACAGAGAGTAAAAGCATAACACTACTGATGTTGAAATAGTTAGAACAATGAGGCCTTAAGCCAAGAAAGACTTTGTAGCTTTAATTAGGGTTTGGTGTGTGTGTGTATATATATATATATATATATATATTTTAAGTGATATGTTTTAAATTTTTAAATTTTTTTTTTTAAATTAGTTTATTAACAAATAATTCTTATGCGACTTTATAAAAGAATAATTTTAATATTTTTTGCTAAAAAATTTTTAAAAAATAAAATAAAAATCAAATTATAAGGAAAAAAATTGACCAAATATTTTATATTTTTTGTTATTTTATATATATTTATTTATTTTAGGTAGAAATTTTTTTCTCAATACAAAAATAATTTCAATAATCAATAAGGAAAAATTTAAATACAAATGTATATTAAAATATAACAGCAAGATAAAACCTTAAATTATTAAAAAAAAAAAATAGATAAGACACGGATATAGATTTAATTTAATAGGAACAACCTAATCTTCAAATTTAAACAACTAATTTTACTACTTTATTATATCACACAGTACACTTCTATATTAGAATATAATCCTCGGATATCTCTTAAGTTAAGTATGATATAAGATAACTTCATAAAGTAAAGAGAAATGCTATGATCACATAAATTTGCATCCATTTTGTACTAACATTATTTATATCATAACATGTAGCAAAAATATTTAGATAATTGAATCACTTCTTCATTTTTCAAAATAATTTTGTCACATGTCATGATATGATTGATATAGGTACAAAAGTGTATGTAAGTTTATGTATTCTTAAAATTTCTCAAAAATAAATGCTCTTGATCTTCTTCAACTCTATCATTGTACACAAATTTTTTTTTTTTGATAAAAAGAGATGAAACACTTTCATTATATATAGATTAAAATTAAAATCTTATACAACAACCACTCTATGAAATATATCACAAATTTAAATACAAAGTTAAGAGTCACAAATTATTGTAACTTCAATAGATATGTGAGCGAATATACTGGAGCTTTACTTTTGAACTTCATATTACAACTCATGTTGATGTTTGACCAAAGAACCTAAATTGGTGCAACATCTACAATAGTAGAAATTGTAATTTGATTATAATAGTTTACCATACAAACAAAAGCACTAAAATTATCATCTGTAAAATTCCATATACACTAGAAAATGCAAGAAAACACTAAAAAAGCACAAAAAACTAAACAAATGTATAGGGCTAGTTCACCCAATAAGCTAGCAATCACCACCAAAATAGTCAACTAGGAGTGGGATGATTGATCAAGCACCAAAAATAGAGACAAACCCACCCTTTAATAGCTGCAACCCTTAGCATAGACTTAGAGGCAGGAGAAGAAAGGAAGAAACTGCAAAATAAATACCAAACAAAGACTCAAAAATCAACCCAAAACTTTGGTCAAAACCAAGCTACAACCCACCAACACTGAGTCAAAAAGAGCCCATCAATGGCAACAAGTAGAGTCTAAACAGCTACCTCAGCTAAAAAAAATGGTCGCAAAAATAGAGGAAAAAAGAATAAGGAAGGCATAAGAGACTATTCAAGCAAGAGATGGACTTCGATAGGCCAAACACGCCAACAACTCTCAAACCCTAGATTTGCACAAAAAATGGCAGGTTAAGAAAGTGTTAGAGTTATGACGATAGCAAAAGTACAAAGCCAATGAAGGCAAAAAAAAAAAAAAAAATTGGGAAGCATTCGAAGACTCAATCCATGAACGCTAAAAACTAGATATAATATAATTCATTTTGGATTTGTTTAATTCCAAAATCTTACTTATGTGTATTATAATAAAACGGAGAAAGAAAAACATTATCAAGAAAATATTAATCATAATATTTACTTAAAAGAGTCTAGGAATAATAATAATCAATTATGAATAATTATTACTATTAAAAGGTTTTATAATAAATAATGATGAGTAGCTAGAAATATTTTTCCATTACAATATTTGTTTTATAATATTTTACTATACAACATTAATACATAAAGAGTGAGTATATTTTATGATAGAGATAGATTCAAATTCCTCTAACTCCTATTTTTTAGGTTTTATCACATTTTTCTCTTGTTGTCCCTACTATTTTCATACTACTATAGTATTAAAAAAATATTGAGTAGCTAGTAGCATTTGATAATACTTAATGAAGAAAAAATAAAGATGTAAGAAAAAAAAATAATAAGATAATTTCTAAAAACATCTTATATTTTACTTGGAACATCCCGTTAATTTAAAATAAATATAAATTTTTTTAAAAATTGGTGAATTTATTAATATATCTTTCAAACCTCCAATCACATTATGCCTAAAGGAGGTTCAGTAAGACCAACTTATATATATTAGTTTATATATAAATGAGAATTGATAATTATGGATTTATTAGATATTTTTACTTGTTTAATTATATATATATATATATATATATATATATATATATATATATATGAAATAAAGATAATTTATTAGTGATTGAGAAAGAGTCATAAAGCTAATTGTGGATTAATAAGATCAGCAACTTTATCAAAATCCTTGCTTGATATGGTGAAAAAACCCATCTCACCTTCGTAATGCTTTTAAAAGTACAAGAGGCAGATTTCTTAACAAGACAATTTAGAAAAGTATGTAGAATTATGAAAAGATTTTGCTTTAAGTACCCTACCACAAAGGGAATTAGGTCCTTTCTTCTTGCCACATTACTCCACCAAAATTCTTAAGTAGTTTATTCAAACCATCATAGAAACATTTGGGAAGTATAAAAATATCCAGAGCATATTTAGGAATTGCTTGTCCAACCCTTTAATAAGAATCTATTTTCCCTCGTTGGAAAGCAATTTTTCTTTCCAACCTTGGGGTTTTTTTTACAAAGGCGAACCTTTAAAACATTAAAAGCTCGGGTTTTATTCCTTCCTACAAAAGTAGGAAGTCCAAGATATTTAGCATGAGAACCAGAACAAGGAATCAACAGCACATAACAAATACTCTGTCAACAATAATATCGACATTAGGACTGAAAGTTGGAGCATATTTATTTCTCTTAATTTCCTGTCCTGAAATACTCTCTTAAGTATCTAATAAATTTCTAACATTTTCAGCACAAGAAACAGAAACCTCGAGGGAAAAAAAAAAGGCTATCATTAGGAAATAACAAGTGAGAAATTATAGGACCCCGTATAGAGCACGAAAACCCTTTAATTTTTCCACACATCGGATCACCCTGTCGAATCCCCCGAGCAGAATGGATTATCCCAAAAGGGGGAACCATTAATTAAAACATAAAAGAAAACACTTAACACACAACATAATTAAATCAATCCAATCAGCATGAAAACCCATTCTCCTCATTACGACTTCCAGAAACTTTCACTCAAATCGGTCATAATCTTTTGCTATATGAAGCTTGATAGCCATATAACCTTTTTTAGTTTTATTTTTCGAACTCATAGAGTGCAAAAGTTCATGAGCAATCAGAATATTATCAGTTATAAGTCTATCAGGAATAAAAGCACTTGTGACAATCACTATCACTTGACCCATTATCTTTTTAAACCTATTAGTAATACAATTTGAGGCTAATTCATTGAGCACATTGCATAAACTAATAGGCCTAAATTGAGACAAGTGGAAAGGTTTTTAGCTTTAGGGATTAAAGAAATGAAAGTGTTTTTCTCCTTTGGGAAGCTTTGGCATGAAAATAATGTATATTTCGATCTCCTTCTTATAGCCAATGATAATTTATATATATTTTAAAACTAATTTATTTCCCTTTTAATTTTCTCTCTATGTAAAAAGTTCGGCAATGAGATTTTTTTTTAGGGGTGATAACACAAGTTTTTTTAGTTACGAAGAGTATTTTAGTCCTTGTTTTTTTTTTTTTTTTTTTTTTTTTTTTTTTTTTTTTTTAACAATAGTATGATCCTTTTATTTTAAAAAGTAATAGACAAATAAACCAATTTTTATTTTATTTTTAATTTTTCTCATTATTTTAACTGTTACTAATATATATTGTTTTTAGTACAAATAAAAATAACTACAAAATTGATTATAAAATAAAATAAAATAAAAGTTTAAAATTTGATTATTTATTCTTATATTGTCACTTATTCATAAAATAAAATAAAAAATTAAATAGATTAAATTACTATAAGTGACATAACTAAGGAACCATAAATACAGTTTTCTATTTTTTTGCTATTTTTTATTTTATTTTAGTGTTTTTTTTTATCTTGATCTTATATATTAAGTTTCGTTTTTTTAATACATATATAGAAGAAAACTCAATATTTTCAACCTTTTATATAAAAATGAGAGTTGATTTTGTTTGATATTGTTTTTGACATTTTTACTTTTTTCTTTAACATTTATTTTTAAACTTATATTTATTCTATATAATTAAAATATAAAAGTTATGTCATTAACAATAACTATTTATTATAAAATTATTATCATAATTATATATTTATGGCTAAACAACTTATAGCCTCTACGTTTTTACCAATTTTACCATTATCATTTTTTTAACTTTTACTAATTTTAACTATAATTATATAACTGTTATTTTAAATTTGATCCACTAAAAGACACTAATCGAAAACTACTACATCAATACATGCAAGTTTTTTGTGTTATTTATGGTTGTTCTGTTTTGTGGCACAAAAAGCCTTCAAAATACTAGTTAGAAACTTTTATAAAATATATATTTTAGAACTTTACACATTTATTTATAAAGGTAAACACTTCATATAATAATACAACATGATCATATGATAAAATTATTCATTGGTGGTTAATTGATGATAAGATTAAATTTTATTTCATGTCACGGATTTAAACTAAATATTAAAAAAAAAAAAATAAACATATAACTATTGACTGGTTAACAAATTTATGCAATCCCTTCTTTCTATTATATCTATAAACTACCACTTGTGGGTTGTAAGAAGATGTATAACATTTTCAGCACAAGAAACAGAAGCCTCGAGGGAAAAAAAAAAAGACTATCATTAGGAAATAACTAGTGAGAAATTATAAAAATGAGAGTTGATTTTGTTTGATATTGTTTTTGACATTTTTACTTTTTTCTTTAACATTTATTTTTAAACTTATATTTATTCTATATAATTAAAATATACGTAAAGTTATGTCATTAACGATAACTATTTATTATAAAATAGTTATCATAATTATATATTTATGGCTAAACAACTTATAGCCTCTAAGCTTTTACCAATTTTACCATTATCATTTTTTTATAACTTTTACTAATTTTAATTATAATTATATAACTTTTATTTCAAATTTGATCCACTAAAAGACACTAATGGAAAACTAGTACATCAATTCATGCAAGCTTTTTGTGTTATTTATGGTTGTTCTGTTTTGTTGCTAAAAAAGCCTCAAAAATATTAGTGAGGAACTTTTTTAAAATTTATATTTTAGAACTTTACACATTTATTTATGAAGGTAAACACTTCATATAATAATACAACATGATCATATGATATAATCATTCAGTGGTGGTTAATTGATGCTAAGACTAAATTTTATTTCATATCACGGATTTAAACTAAATATTTTAAAAAATTAAACATATAACTACTGACTAGTTACCAAATGTTATGCGAGAATTCAACTTTCTAAATATTGCAATATTAAATTTATCAAACACAATTGAAAATTTTCGGGCAAACACCCAATGAAAATTATAAATTCAACACAATCACCACAAATCCTAGAGATTTAGATCAAAACAAGGAAATATAAATAATAGTAATGGAAAGAACACACTAAAATTATAGTACAACCCAACCAATGTAGTGAGTCTACTCTACTTCTTCACCCTTTCAATGAGATGAGTTCCGCTAGCTTCAAAGTTAAAGATACAAGTAAAAATGAAGAATTGCTTGAAGAGAAAAGTCACAAGGAAGAAAAAACACTCAAATAGAAACTCAAGAATTTTTCCTCACAACAATGGTGAAAAATCCCTCTTTTTCTTCTTCCTCTCTTTCCTAAGCACACAAATCCTCCATTAGAAACTCGAAGAGGTCTTAAATGTGTTTATATAGCACATTTGCACAATTATAATAATGCCCAAACTATTCCTAGCTTCCTAGTACCAAGCCCATGCTCTTAAAAGTCATTTACCCCATTTTTTGCGAAAAACATAAACTGCCCGTAAGGGGCGGGATTGATCGGGACAGAGGGGGATCGATCTGGCTCTGAGGGGGATCGATCATGGATCCTCTGTAGCCCTGTTTTCTTTCTCTTCTTTCTCCACACTTGATACCATGCAATGCTATTAATCCAACCTTTGATGCTTGATTACCCACATTAGTTTTCAAGCATCCCCATATATTTGCATCACAATATCACAATTCTTCACCTTGATGCTAATCCTTAGGACTCAAACTCTTATGGGTGAAGACCCCATCCTTTTAGCATCATTTAGATAGGGTAGTCACCTTGACCAAAATTTGACATGTCACAAACTTTGCCAAGGGAACCGGCTTTGTTACCATGTCCGTCGGGTTATCATCAGTGTGAATTTTTACCAACTCCACCTCACCTTGTTCATCCATCTCTCATATGAAATGTTGTTTCACATCTACATGCTTTGTATGATCATGAAATTGAGGATTCTTGGTCAAGCAAATTGCTCCTTGATTGTCACAATATACCATGACTCTCTTTTGCTCAAAACTGAGTTCACTAGCCAAACCCTTCAACCACATAGCTTCCTTCAATGCTTCCGTTGCAGCAACAAACTCTGCCTTCGTAGAAGACAATGTTACTATTGATTGTAAATTGGCCTTCCAACTCACCAAGTTTCCTCCAAAACCTAATAAGTATCCCATGATAGACCACCTCTTATCGCGATCACAGGTAAAGTCCGACTCCACATAACCCATTACTCCAACACTCAACTCCTTGGATCGATCATATAGAAGACCAATCTCGGTTGTACCCCATAGATACCTCATTATCCATTTCACCACCTCCCAATGATTTTTACTCTGATTAGCCATGTAGTGACTTACCAAACTTGCACCATATGCAATATCCGATCTTATACAAATCATTAAATACATCAAGCTACCCATCGTACTTGCATGGGGAACCTTTTCCATTTCTTTCTTCTCCTCATCCGTTGAAGGAGAGTCCAAGGCCGATAACTTGAAATGTGATGCTATCGGCGTTGTAGTCGGTTTAGCATTGACCATATTAAACTGTTGAAGTACCTTCTCACAATACCCTTCTTGGAAAAGAAACAACTTGCCTTTTTGTCTATCTCTTACAATCTCCATCCTTAATATTTTCTTGGCAGCTTTAAGATCCTTCATCTCAAATTTTGAGCTAAGTTGACCTTTTAACTTGGTGATTTGAGACTGATCACAACTAGCTATCAACATGTCATCTACATATAGCAATAAATAAATAGTATAAGAGCTAGTTGTACCTCTCAAATACACACAATTGTATTGCTTGCTCCTTTTGAACCCGATCTTCAAAACGAAGTCGTTGAATCTCTTGTACCAATATCTTAGAGATTGCTTCAAGCCATACAAAGACTTCTTCAAGAGACACACCATGTCACCTTTGCCTTTTTTAACAAACCCTTTGGATTGCTCCAAGAAAATTTCCTCAAGGTAACCATACAAAAAACTAGTTTTTACATCCAATTAGTCAAGTTTCATATCATTATGCACAACATGAGATAATAATAATATAATGGAACTATGTTTAACAATAGGTGAGAAAATTTTAGTAAAGTCAATATCTTCTCTTTGGGCGAACCTTTTTGCAACAACTCTAGCCTTTTGTCAGGCTAGCTCGACATTTGGCACACCTTTCTTCACTTTGTAGATCAATTTTTTGCTCACAACTTTCCGACCCTTTGGTCGAGAAACTAGTGTTCATCTCTTGTTCTTGTATAGAGAACTCATCTCTTCTTCCATGGCCTTCTGCCATTTATTGGCATATTTCTAGTTTCCTTATAGGACCTTAGCTCAAGTCTCGAAATCTCTAACTCCATACTCAATGCATAGGCAATAAGGTTTAACCTCTCAGGAGCTCTAGTCAAGCGTCGACTCTAATCTCGTGCCAACAAGTAATCATTTCCCAGCCTAGATGACTCGGGCTCAATGGTGTCTTCTTCTTCTTCCATCTCTATACCATGATCATCATCATTAGGAGGTTCTTATATAGTAGGCGCTTCCAGTTGCCTATACTCATCCATGGGTTGATTATTAAACACCAATGGCTCTACCTCAAAACTAACACGCCCGCGTCCAGACTCTTGTAGTGAGTCATTTGTTTCTTCGAAAGCTCTTCCCATATACATCTCATCCTCCATGAAGGTTACATCTTTACTAGTGATGCATTTGTTAGCATCACTAATAAGTGCTCGAAAAGTACTAATATTTCGTGGTTTATTGTACTTAATTGTTTAGAAATAGATTTATTATTTGTTGTTTATTCGATTAATTTTGTAAATCTATTAATTCAAAATCACGAGTATGTTTTAGTGCATTTCAGGTGTTTTTAGCGTCAAATGAATCGAATAATGCAAACACGCAAAGACGAAACACTTACGGCGCTCGAATCACGAGTTACGGGCAATAAAAGTCAAATATGTAAGCCTTACATAATGAGCCGTCACATATGTAAGGGGGTAAACATGAAGAAAAGGAAGGAAACATGCACCGCGGCGAGAAAAAGGCATGCCGCGATGGGGAGCTCTCGGGTTTTGACCATTATTTCCAAAAATTGTGTTGCGCCGCGACGGGAAAAATGTATGCCACAGCCCGCCTATTCCTATTGCAATCAAGATTTGTGAAAACCCTTACATCTATAAATACCCCCTTAGAGTCCCCCTTACAGATAACTCGAATGTACTTTTACACGTTACAATTTTGCGACCAAACACTACATTCAATCAATTTTGGAAGCTTTGCCACACTAAAACGAAGCAAGATAAACCATTCTAAGGATTCAAGGAAGCCGTCGACGATCGAAGATCAAGCTTTTGGAGAAGAACGTCATCCCATCCATTTAACGGTATTTAGATCTAGATTTTCCTTGTTGTTATAGAATTATATCTTTCTTCTTCTTTCATTGAAGTGTATGATCATATTATATTTGTCTATGAATTTTAATATGAACATGAGCGGCTAATTTCATTAATGGATGTTTAGTTTGTGTTGCCATGTTTGCTAGAATTGTGTATGGTGAATATTTTATTGATTTAATATAAATAAATTACCTTTTGATTAAGAACATGTTTAGATATTTAATTATGAATTTTCATGGGCCCATTTGATATTCATAGTTAGGTTGAAAAATCTGAGAATATGGTTTTAGGAACGTTACCTTAACTTTATTCTGAAACACTTAATCGAAGCTTCAAATTAGTGACTTAGTCATAGCATTAGTTTGATTGGTATTTATTTCCTTGCATATAATTGATTTACCCTGACCATAGGCAGTTAATTAGTTAATCAACAAAGAGATTTACCCCGACCGTAGGCAGTCTCGTAATTAAAAGGAAATGCAGTAATATTATTTATTTAGAACGTTCATGTTATTTCACCATACCTTTTCGATGCAAGCATGGTCAACCAAGCTAAACGTCCATACATCCTCCATTGATTTTTAATCTACCTGAATTAATTGTTAATTTGCGATATTGATTTTGTTTAGTTGTTCGTAACATTGATCTCGTTACAAACAAACACCTTTTTACAGTTTTACTAGGTTTAGGACTCTAGTTACTTAGAGTTTTACTTTCACTAGAATACTATTTAATTAGTGTTTTATTTGTGTTAGAACTCTATTTAGATTAAGAAGACAGTTATTTAGAACCACTGCAATTCCTTGAGAGACCGACCTTGAAAGTTGCTTGTCACTTTTCTACGAGTGATTCTTACACTTGTGAGTACTAAATTTATCACATCAATCACCATACCAACACTTGTAACCCTTGACACCACTAAGATACCCCAAAAACATACACTTCAATGCCCTTGGTTCCAACTTCCCTTGCCTTACATGTACATATGCAACATAACCAAAAACACGTAAATGATCATATTTAACAGGTTTTCCAAACCATACCTCTTTTGTAGTCTTGAAGTTGAGTGGCACTGAAAGACACCTATTGATAAAGTATCTCACTGTAGCAACGACTTCTCCCCAAAATCTCTTGGGCATGTTTGCATCAGAAAGCATACATCTCACTCTCTCCAAGAGTGTTCTATTCATCCTCTCCACCAAACCATTTTATTGAGGATTTTTCGGAACGGTCATGTGCCTCATGATACCATTCTCCCTACACAAGCTTGTGAAAACTTCATTGCAAAACTCTAAACTATTTTCAGTTCTCAAACACTTGACCTTTTTATCAGTTTGAGTCTCTATAAGTTTCTTCCACTTAACAAATTTCCCAAAAGTCTCATCTTTACTCTTCAACAAGTTAACCCATAGCCTTCTAGAGAAATCATTAATTATAGTTAGAATGTACCTTGCACCACCCATCGACAGTGTCCACTCCAGCCCTCATAAGTTCGAATGCACATAATCAAGAATGTCACATCTCTTTAGCTTTTTCGGAGTGAACTTTACCTTTTTCATCTTGCCAAAAATACAATGATCACAAAATGAAAGCTTATCAAGCTTACCGTCGCCAAGAATCTTCCTCTTAGATAGTTCCTCCAATCCTCTCTCACTTATGTGTCCCAACCTTTTTTACCAAAGGTTGACATTCTCCTCTTGGTGGCTAACCACGGCAACATCGGTCTCTACCGTAGCATCTAAGTAATAAAGCCCATTTCTTTGTATACTTTTGAAGTATACCAAAGAACCTCTACACACCTACTGGCCATGCTCACCCTTGTAGCTATAACCCATGTTATCTAAAGTACCCAATGAAATCAAGTTCTTCTTTAATGCTGGCATATGCCTTACATTCTTCATCACAAATGTTGAACCATCATTGAGGCGAAGCCTCACTAGCCCAACTCTCATCTTATTACAAGGTTGATTGTTTCCCATGTGAACAATGTCACCATTTACCTCTTTGTAATCAACAAACCACTCCTTGTATGGTGTCATGTGAAAAGTACACCCCCGAGTCCAAGACCCAAGTACCATCACTATTGTTTGAAGAAACCACAAGTGCCTCGGCACTATCATAACCCATTTCATCAACCACCGCCACTGATGTATCTCCACTACTATTATCTCCCTTGGTGTATTTACCCTTCTTGAGGCAATCCCTCTTGAAATGCCCCTTTTTGTTATACAAGTAGCATTTCACTTTTGGACCATGGGACTTGGACCGGTATTTTTTCTTTCCTTTACTTTGGCTTCTTTCTCCACCTCTTCCCCTCAAATACATGGCATCACTACTACCCCCACTCCCACCAATTTGAAGCTTCTCCATCTTCAACTCTGGTTCTCTCGTTCTCAAATGAGGGATAACTAGATCCAAAGAGATATCATCTCTTCCATACTTAAGACCCGTCTTCACTTCTCGATAGGAATCTGGCAAGTTGTGTAACAATAAGTGGGCGAGATTCTCATCGCTAAGACTCTCCCCAATGTTTGACAAATCATTAGAGATTTTTTGGAACTCCGAAAAGTTAGGCTCTAAACCTATTGACATATCCATTCAAAACCCAAACAATCGTTCTTTCAAATGGAACCTTTGAGACATCGTCTTTTGCATGTAAATCTCTTACAACTTCTTCCATAATTCCTTTGCAGTTTTTGCACTTTGCACCTCCCTTATGACATTATCATGCAAATACAAAAATATAGAGGTATAAGCCGTCATCAATAATTCCTTCTTTTGAAAGTCCCTAAAACCTTTCGGATATTTCGGATGATCCTCTAAAACTTGAGCTACCTTTGTCGAAATAACAAACTCCTCATTTTACTCTTCCAAATATAGAAGTCTCCAGTGCCATCCCACTTCTCAATTTTCATCCTACTCAAATTCACTAACAAGAAATTGTTTATAGACACAATTTCACTCCACAATATCAAACCTGAAAAATTCACACACAACAACCACGGAATAACCCAAGCCGAAACCAAGCTCCGATACCACTTGTTATTAGAAAATTCAACTTCCTAGATATTGCAATATTGAATTTACCAAGCACAATTGAAAATTTCCAAGCAAACACGCAATAAAAATTATCAATTCAACACAATCACTACAAACCCTAGAGATTTAAATCAAAGCAAGGAAATATAAATAATAGTAAAGGAAAGAACACACCAAAATTATAGTGGTTCAAACTAGTCAATGTGGTGAACTTCACCCCTTCAATGAGATGAGTTCCACTAGCTTCAAAGGTGGAGATACAAGTACAAATGGAGAAATATTTGAAGAGAAAACTCACAAGGAAGAAAAAACATTCAAAAAGGTACTCGAGAATTTTTTCTCACAACAATGGTGAAAAATCCCTCTTCTTCTTCTTCCTCTCTTTTCTAAGCACATAAACCCTCTCTTAGAAACCCTAAGAGCTCTTAAATGTGTTTATATAGCACATTTGCATAATTACAACAATGCCCAAACTATTCATAGTTTCCTAGTACAAAGCCCATGCCCTTAAAAGTCATTTATCCTATTTTTCGCAAAAAATAGAAACTGTCTGTAAGGGACTGGATCAATCTAGCCAAAGGGGGATCGATCCATCTTGAAAGGGATCGAGATCGATCCGGCTCTGAGGGGGATCGATCCTAGATGCTCTATAGCCCTGTCTTCTTTCTCTTCTTTCTCCACACTTGATACCATGCAATGCTCCTAGTCCAACTTTTGATGCTTAATCACCTATATTGGTTTTCAAGAATTTTCCATGGATTTGCATCACAATATCACACCAAATTTATGCAATCTCTTCTTTCTATTATATCTATAAACTGCCACTTATGGGTTGTAAGAAGATGTATAACATTTCATCTGTTCCTCTTGACGTTGACTTCCAAAATCAAAATTTTCAATTGAAGTAGTCAAAACCAAGTTGCACAGATTGTGAAGCTTTGGGAAAAAGGTGTGGGTTGAAGAATGGTACCAAAACTGAAATTGAATGTTTTCATCCTGGTCCTAGAGGTAACTTTTTTTTTTAAATATAAAAAATTGTACAATTTCCCAGCATTTTATCCTTTTGAATTGTACAAGTTTAAAATGTGTAGAACATTAGAACAACCCTTTCATTTCATTTTTAACTTTCCTAAATATGTTCAAATTCCAAATATTTTACAATCATATAAATAGGTATTCGGGGCATCATTTTAGATAATCATTTTCGTTATGCAAAAGGGTTTGTTTAAGATTGAGTAAACCCATTTTAGATTGTTAGGCATTCGGCTAAATATATTCAAGCCTATTATATAGTAAACATTTTTGTAGCACTATCATAATTGTAGCATTGCCACACTTCAATTTTTTTTTTTTATCAAATCGAAAAAATTGATAGGGAAAATCCCACCCTAAAGTTGATAAAACATGCTAAAAATAAAGGTAGGAAGGTCAAACCTTGTACTTATGTTTATTTGTTTTTAATATTCTTTATATTCTAAAAAAATGATAAATAAAAAATGAAAGCTATTTAATATGCATATATTTAGAAAGTTATATTTAATACTATAATATAGTAATGGAATAACATATATATGTTATAATAAAATACATGAATTATTGTTTTCAAAATGATAAACACTTTCCAATTATAAACAAATTTCACTAGGCGACTTTTCGAGCCAGACCCAATTTAATTTTTCTAATCTTTGATCATTTATTTATCGTACAAAAAAAAAACGTTTTGAACTCCTCATAGAAAGAGATTTCGCTAACGAAAAGGCTTTCAATGCTGCCCATTATGCTTTACCTTTCCAAATATTTTTACGAATCTATTTTTTTTATACAGAGGTTTTTTTTTTTTTTTAGAATTGCCATTCAAAAATTCTAATAGCTTATTCATTGTTATAGTTGGATGTCAAAGACATCTATTGTTCAAAACTAACTATTTTTTACTATGAATTATCTGTCTATTTATTTTCTATATTGTCTTCCTTGACACACCTACCCCACCAATATGAATATAGAAAATTTTTCTAAAGTTCTAATGCTATTAGAAATAAAAAAACAGATTTTTTTATTGAAATAAAATAATATTTCATTTCCAATACTCAAAAGAATTTTGATTCTATGGAATAAAATCAATTTTATACATTGATACTCAATATCTTTATTCTTATCTATATCTATAGATTCTACTGTGTCATACAAATAAAATTGTCTGAAGTTTGTAAAATATATACAAAATGGGTATTTGCTTTCTTATTATATTTCTTCCCCCATCCTACATTTATACATGGAATAAAATACATCGAAATGCTTTATAACCCAAATCCCTATGCTTATTAATAAAAAATTTGAAAAAATTTAATCATTTTTCTATGAATTGTGGAGATTGATTATAAATTGATCAAGTCCGAGAACAAAAATAGCCCACCCAATTGAAATTCATTTCAAAATTGGATTGAAACTAATCATTAATCAGTTACTATTTTCTATAAATAGGAATATATTTTATTGTAATAGAAGACAACCAATCAGTTCAAAGACAAATTGGTTACTGATTTTGTTGGAAAAAAAACTTTCGAATACCTTTTGAAAGTATGAGTTAAA
>CM055640.1:73966924-74006924 GCA_029378325.1 Elaeagnus macrophylla | reverse complement strand
TAGAAAACAATAAATTAATGTAAATATATATATAAAATGACACCGATCACTCATAACTCTAAATGTATTGGAGTTAATAATAGAAGTCTTTGTCATTTAACTTTACAAATTACAAACTTCGAGGAAGCTACTCATATGATATTTATGCAAATAATGGACCAAACCTTGCTTTCTCTTGTAACATCAACGTAGAGATTGAGAGAGACATCTACAAATGGTGGAAACTTCAAGCTCTCGTGCTGAAAATTAAAGACTTTTCATTTTTTTTTTCTAAAGTCTTCATTATAAATTATCATCATTCTCTATATGGCTGATTTATTTTATAGGCATATTTTTCTTATGACTGGTTGGTTATATTTTTCTTTATAAATGACAAGCTTTCAAGTAATTGTTTTTTCTCTAAATTTGACACATATGTGGACCTGTTGATAATAATGGCATATAACTTAGAATGAATTAAGATGTCTTTTGTTCTTGCTTTATCAAGTCAAGAGTCAACTAAGAAAAAAATTGATAGTAAAAAGAAAAATAGATTCAGTCAAGCTTGGGTGTACCTTGCAGTGTTCAACTATCTTCCTTGACACTAATTAAAGCTAAAATGCTCGGAGAAGAATTATGCCATTTTTTTTTCACAAAACTTATTGGGAAGTTTTGGTTCAGTTGGAACTATTTATTGTTTATATTCAGTGTAATTGCTTTCAAAAGTCTATAACACATTCAATGGTGCTTTGAAAATTTCAACAATCATTATTAGTGTTTTTAAGGAAAAAAGAACGGAGAAATTATTCATTGTTTCTAAAGTGAGTGATGATATAATACTCCATACTATAACAATACTCCAGAAAAAAATTAAAAATACCTTAAAAAAAGTGTATTATAGGTCAAGCAAAAGTCGTAAACTCCATAATGTTATCTATTATAAGAAAATAGAGAAGGAAATATTAATCATAAGTAGCTATTGAAAAGAGTTTATTTGTTATTAGATAATAATAAATAAATGAATAATTATTAAATATTAAAAATGTTTATAATAACAATGATGAGCAGTTATAAGGGGTTAATAATATTTCAAAAAATCAAAAGATTTGTGAGAAATTACTGCAAATAACATTCCATGAAACATATAATAACAAAAATAGTATTTTTTTTCTTGAATTATGATGAATATGAATTAGTATTGGACTAATGCTTAGGATTTTATTTTTGTTATTATAAATTTTAGGAGTATTATATTTTTTATTTTTTCAAGAATTTTTGATAAGATGGTGCAATATCTTATAGGTAGTAGGGTTAAGTACAATTTGATAGTTTAAAAAAAGTTGTAAAAGGAAATAACAGCAAAAACATTTTGTAAAAAACAACAAATAAATTATAAATAATATACAATGGTTAATAAATAAGAATTGAATAGTGAATAAAATTTTGGCAATGGATTTTAAATTTAAAACACAAAATAATTACAAATAACTAATAATAACTAAAGCTTAAATTTTGAATTTTTAAAAAATAAATAAAAATAACCAACAATAATTAAAGTGCAAAAAAGATATTTTAAAAAGTAATTAAAAAAAAACGCACTTTGACGATCACTTGTCACTTGACCCATTATCTTTTTAAGCTTATTAGTAATACATTTTGAGGTTAATTTATAGATCACATTGCATAAACTACTAGGCCTAAATTGAGTCGAATGGAATGGTTTATTAGCTTTAGGGATTAAAAAAATGAAAGTGTAAATGATTTTTTCAACAATGAAAAAAATTTTTAATTACGGATCTAATAAGCCTAGAGGGGGGTGAATAGGTTATTTTCAATTTTCAACAAATATTATATAATCTAATCACAACGGCCAGACATGCAATCGCGTGTAAAGATAAATGCGGAATAATAAAACAACACACGATATTTTTAGGTGGAAACAACCTAGGCCACAACAATGACCTAAGAGGAAAACCACCGGTCCACCGGACCACCTAACTATCCACTATGAAAATAATGTTCAATTACAACCATAGAGTCCAGAACTACCCGTCGCAGATAGATCCCCCTTTCTGTAATTTACTTACGAGCCGCTTGCTCCTTTCACAGCCTCCAATAGTTAGATGTCTGGATCCGGACCAACGTTCCGATCTACTTGAGTCACACAAGATCAACCGAACCCGTCACCTTCGGTAATTTCGAGTCACACGAAATACCGAACCTGTCACCTGTAACGTTAGCACAAAAACACAAGTGCAATGTGTGTCCTAGAGCGGATTCAAACAATAAACAATCCTAACTAGCAGATTCAATAGCATGCGATGTAAAAACAAGATCAGCTAGCAAACTCTAGAACATTCAATATTAAGCTCAATATCATGCAAATCAATTAGGCATATGAATAAAACATGAATAAGCCTAAGAACAATAGATGAAGAGAATAAGCACAATTCAGATGCTAGAAAGTATTAGTGCTATATGATTCTAAATGCTCAAGTTAATTAATTATGCACAAACATCCCTTCACATATATAGAGTCCAATCTTAGTTCAAATAGGATTTGCAATTCACTATAACTCTTTTCCTATCAGGATTTACCAATTACCACAATTATCCTCAAATAAGAATTCTGTTCTTAACATTAAATGTGGTCAATTAGGTAAAATAGACATAAGGGTCGAATTAAGAAATAGAGTTTGAGTAGGAATATAATACTGTCTCGATCGATCGACAGGCCGTCTCGATCGATCGAGAAGGTCTCGATCGATCGATACACAAAACTCGATCGATCTAACTCAAACAGAGAGAACTTGGATCGAAGAATAATGAAATATGTATGCAATGACTCCCCCTAAGTTCTATGACTCTCTAGACGAAAAACAAATTTAAAAGAAAACATTTTTTTTTTTTATTTACCACACAAAGTAATGAACTCATTTAATACGAATAAGCATACAACCAATTGAAAAAATTATTTTTGCTTAAATTTTGATTATTCATTGTATTAGCAAAATAAATAGGTCACATAAGCACACTAACACATATAATGACATATTGACATTCACTTAAGGTAGTATACAAATATGAACTCCACTTGTATTCCAATAATTTCATTTATGACCAATTTTAAGAGACTCAAAAGAAAATAAGTTCATCTATCATGCTAAATCATAATTGAGTCATCAATCTTACATAATAAAATATGTCTATGAAAAAAGAGATTTTTTTTTTTTGTACTTTTTGCTCTTTCTTTTTGTACATGCCAAATAAAATTTCTCAACTAAATTTTTATTTTATTTACCATTTTTTTTTTAAACATGTACGAGCCATTAATCTAATATGATGACTTTCACACTAGTTATGAGGTAGCCCTCTCCGCTCACTACGGTAGCTTCACACATCATAGTAGGTAGCCCTCTCAATACTAGTTATCTCCCCAAGATGAAATATTTTAAAAAATAAGAAATAGAACACAATATAATTTCGCAGTCAAGATTAGCTCAAGTCTTAGAGTCTTTCAAAATTAATCATAAATTTCACCAATGACATACATGAGTGTTCAGTGGGTGTGTGAATAAGTTCAGTCAATAGTGTCATCACATGGAAACGATGTAAATATGTGCAGAATTTGGAATTTTAGCATAGAATATACAATGAGAATCAACATAAGCCACAAAAGATAAGGTTGTATTAGTATAAGCATTATTTGAATCCAATACCTTGTAGCCTTTTTTTTTTTTTTTTTTTTTTTTTTTTTTTTTAAATCCAAAAAAAATTCTAACAACAAAAACAAAACAAACATATGAAAATACTCACCTAGGGTCATTTAAGCACTCAAACAAAAGTACCTAGGTGGTCTAGCAATAGTGATCAATTGATAGGAAACATGCAATCTTTCCTAACCCAAATTTTCATGAATTTTGATTTCTTTATTTTTTTGGGTTGAGACTTAATTGCATTAGATTTTAAAGGCATACTCTTAGGCTCATATTTCCTATTCAAATTCAACATAGGCATGGTATGATGATAATTATGAGTTCTATACCTATAAGCATGAAGATGATCATTAAATCGAAAAGCATTCATCAAAAATCTACAGTTAGGTCGAATATGGCCTTTTCTACCACAATGATGACAAACAGGCACAAACTTAACAGTTTTAGCTACTACAATTTTAGTGGGTGTTTGTGCAGAATTTGTAGCAGTAGAGGTAAAGTTAGATGACCTTACAAATGTAGTTTTTGAAGTGGAAGGTGTACAGTTTTCATCTTGGAAACCAAGTCCACGAGTATCACCGAAAGGCTTACCAATGCTCAACATCTTATCAAGTCGTTCAGCTCCAATTGTTAATCTCTTGACAGTTTCCTTTGATTGCTCCAACTCCTGCACAAGCTTTGAATTTTCCTGTTCAATACCTGCAAGACTTAAACTTAACTTGTCAAAATGCTCAGACAGTTCAACTTTTTCTTTTTCTAAAACTGATAAATTAAGGTCTTGCAAATTGATCTGTTCATTCAGCTTTGTTACAGTTATGAGTAGTTTATCTTTTTCTTTCTTGCATTTAATTAAATCAATAAATAACTCCTCAAAACTGTTTGCATTAAATTTATCAAGGATTCGTTTACTTCCCTCTTCATCTGAGTCAAAGTCTGACTCACTGGAGTATCCACCAACAGTTGATGTAAAAGCTACGTAGTTAGAGTTGACATTTTCTGAACCACTAGCTTGGTCTTCATCACTTTCTGTGTCACTAAGGGTAGCCTTGAAAGCTTTTCCTGTTTTTTTCTTCTTGTTGGCACAATCTGCTGCATAGTGTCCAAAACCATTGCATTCAAAACATTTAGGTCCAGTGGGTTTAGATTTCTTACTTTCTGAACTCATTGGGGTGAATTCTCTTCCCTTACGATCTTTTCTGTTGAACATTCTCTTGAGTTTTCTAGCAAGTATGAGTAGCTCTTCATCATCACTATCACCATCGTCAGCATTGGTGGTTTTGAGAGCAATTCCAATGTTCTTTTTGGGTGCTGGAAAGTTCATCTCAAATGTTTGAATTGACCCAACTAGTTCTTCAATCTTCATGGTGTCAATGTCTTTGCTTTCCTCTATCGCTGTAACCTTTGCTTCAAAGCGTTCTGGTAATGAGCATAAGACTTTTCGAACCAACCTACGTTCATCAATTTTATCTCCAAGATTTGAAGAAGAGTTAGCAATATCACATAAATCAGCATAAAATTCAGAAAACGTTTCATCCTCCTTCATTCTAAGATTTTCAAACTTAGTGGCTAACATGCGAAGTTTTGTTCGTTTAACTTGGGACGTGCCCTCATGGGCAACCTCTAGAGTGTCCCAAGCACCCTTAGCAGTTTCAATATCAGAAATACGTCGGAATTCATCTGGAGACACAGCACTAAAAATAGCATTGATGCCCTTTTGGTTCCAGCCACTACCAATTTTATCTTGAGAAGTCCAATCAATTCTAGGTTTAAGTGTGACTACACCATCCTTGGTAACCGTAGGTGGTTCCCAACCATAAAGCACAGAATTCCATACACTTTCATCTAAGGAACGTAAAAAGGCTCTCATACGAGCCTTCCAATATGGGTAGTTAGACCCATCAAAATAAGGTGGACGGATTGTAGAAGAACCCTCTCTAAAATGATCCATAATAAAGTCCTAGGCAAACACTAAGTATATCTAGTGACCCGCTCTGATACCAATTGAAAAAAGTTTTTAATTACGGATCTAATAAGCCTAGAGGGGGGTGAATAGGTTATTTTCAATTTTCAACAAATATTATATAATCTAATCACAACGGCCAGACATGCAATCGCGTGTAAAGATAAATGCGGAATAATAAAACAACACACGATATTTTTAGGTGGAAACAACCTAGGCCACAACAATGACCTAAGAGGAAAACCACCGGTCCACCGGACCACCTAACTATCCACTATGAAAATAATGTTCAATTACAACCATAGAGTCCAGAACTACCCGTCGCAGATAGATCCCCCTTTCTGTAATTTACTTACGAGCCGCTTGCTCCTTTCACAGCCTCCAATAGTTAGATGTCTAGATCCGGACCAACGTTCCGATCTACTTGAGTCACACAAGATCAACCGAAC
Source organism: Elaeagnus macrophylla (assembly GCA_029378325.1). Classification (NCBI taxonomy): domain Eukaryota; kingdom Viridiplantae; phylum Streptophyta; class Magnoliopsida; order Rosales; family Elaeagnaceae; genus Elaeagnus; species Elaeagnus macrophylla. Next base: position 74,000,820 of record CM055640.1, on the reverse strand, counting down.
CCGTCACCTTCGGTAATTTCGAGTCACACGAAATACCGAACCTGTCACCTGTAACGTTAGCACAAAAACACAAGTGCAATGTGTGTCCTAGAGCGGATTCAAACAATAAACAATCCTAACTAGCAGATTCAATAGCATGCGATGTAAAAACAAGATCAGCTAGCAAACTCTAGAACATTCAATATTAAGCTCAATATCATGCAAATCAATTAGGCATATGAATAAAACATGAATAAGCCTAAGAACAATAGATGAAGAGAATAAGCACAATTCAGATGCTAGAAAGTATTAGTGCTATATGATTCTAAATGCTCAAGTTAATTAATTATGCACAAACATCCCTTCACATATATAGAGTCCAATCCTAGTTCAAATAGGATTTGCAATTCACTATAACTCTTTTCCTATCAGGATTTACCAATTACCACAATTATCCTCAAATAAGAATTCTGTTCTTAACATTAAATGTGGTCAATTAGGTAAAATAGACATAAGGGTCGAATTAAGAAATAGAGTTTGAGTAGGAATATAATACTGTCTCGATCGATCGACAGGCCGTCTCGATCGATCGAGAAGGTCTCGATCGATCGATACACAAAACTCGATCGATCTAACTCAAACAGAGAGAACCTGGATCGAAGTTGTTCTATACTCGATCGATCGAACATGGTTCGATCGATCGGTCCAATTGCTCGATCGATCCAGTCCAAACAGAGAGCACCTAGATCGAAGTTGTCTCAGTCTCGATCGATCGACTGTCTCGATCGATCGAACAATACTCTCGATCGATCGATCAACATGTGCACAATACATTTTTCGTTACAATCCATACTAAGTGTCGTGCTCAATTGTGTGCAGATGTATGCATGATGGAATATTATACCTGTCATATGGCTGATGCAAGCTTGGTGACTCCATCATCACGTGTGGTCTGAATAATTGTTGAATTCCTATTCTAGATTACAATCAAACATTTTGTCCACGAAAATTGCCAATACAAAATAAACCTTACAAACAAGAATCTTTTCATTCAATAATTTTAAAACACAATCACAAGCATCAGAACCAATTATACACCAATATTTTTGATAAAAAAAAAATAGTTGGCATACCATCGGGACCATTTGATTTTAAGGGGTGCATTTGTGCGAGAGCCTCATGAATCTCTTCGAACGTGAATTAATCTAACAAATCTTTATTCATCGCCTGGGTCACCTTTGGCTCAACACATATGAGAAGATTCTCATCCAAATTACCCAAGTTGGATTGAAAAAGATTCGTAAAATGATCATGAGCAACTCGTTTAAAGTTTCTTTCACCTATAAAGACATTCCCAAAATTATCAATAAGGGACTCTATAAAATTAGTTTTTCTCCTTTGGGAAGCTTTGGCATGAAAATAATGTGTATTTCGATCTCTTTCTTGGGTATGATAACACATGTATTTTAATTACGTCAAGAAGAGTATTTTAGTCATCTTTCCTTTTTTTTTTTTTTTTTTCACAACAATATGGTCCTTTTGTTTTAAAAAGAAAGTTACAATACAATGACAAATAAAATTTTTCTCATTATTTTAATTGTTATTAACATATCAATTGCTCATATTGTTTTTAGTATAAACCACAACAACTATAAAATTGATTAAAAAATAAAATAAAAAGTTTAAAATTTGATCATTTGTTTTTGTATGCTCACTTATTCATAATAAAAAAACTAAATTATTACAAAAATAAAAATAAATTAAATTACTATAAGTGACATAACTAAGGAATCATAAATACATTTTTCTATTTTTTGGCTAGTTTTTATTTTATTTTCGTGTTTTTTTTTTTTTTATCTTGATCTTATATATTAAGTTTACGTTTTTTTAATACGTATATAGAAGAAAACTAAATATTCAAACTTTTATATAAAAATGAGAGTTGATATTGTTTTTGACATTTTCACTTTTTTCTTTAACACTTATTTTTAAACTTATATTTATTCTATATAATTAAAATTTACGGAAAGTGATATCATTAACAATAAGTATTTATTATAAAATTGTCATCAAAATTATATATTTTTGACTAAACAACTCATAGTCTCTATCTTTTACCAATTTTACCAGTATCATTTTTTTAACTTTTACTAAGTTTATATAAATATGTAACTTTTACTTTAAATTTGATCTACTGAAAGACGCCAATCCAAAACTAGTATATCATTATATGCAAGTTTTTTGTGTTATATATGGTTGTTATTTGTGCGGCTAAAAAAGCCTCCAAAATATTACTGAGGAATTTTTTTAAAATATGTATTTTAGAACTTTATATATTTATTTATGAAAGTAAACACTTCATATAATAATACAACGTAGTCATATAATATAACCATTAATATCATTTAATGGTGGTTGATGGATGATAAAACTCATTTTTATTTTATTTTATGTCACAAATTTAAGCTAAATATTAACTATTTATGTAAGTTTTATAACTTTTGAAACTTATCGTTGACCCTATTATCTCTGGAGTTGTATTTCTTTTTCAAATACTTCTTACGTTTTACAAATGTTAATAAATTCTTAAAGGATCAAAATAATTTTAGCTTTATTAATGTTATAACATGTATAAATTTTTTTTCTTTTCTTTTCTATAAATATAAAGGGTCAAAATAATTTGTTCTATTAATATAATTATTGTATGTAATGTTATTTCGAAATAGAATATAAAAATAACCGTTGCTTGAAGTATTTTTTAACATCTTTGAAATTGAAGGTGTTATAGATAAAATTTTAATTTATTTTATTTTTTAGTATTGAATAATCAACAAAAGTAGCAGAAGTTGAAGTTAAAATAATAAAAATAAAAATGTTTCAATCAATTTTTTTTTAATTGAACACCACTGACACAAGCAGTAGCTGAAGTTGACCAGTCAGACCATCCAAGTGCATTAAACGACATAGTACAAACCCGTGTCAAGTTTGAAAAGTCAGCCATCAAATTTTCCAAGTCTACGTTTGACAACATACGAGTCATGACAATAAGAAATACAAAGCTCATTGTTTAATTATTCCTTCAAAAATAATCCCAAGTCCTCAGCAGATCGAGAAGCAAGAAATGGTAACTCCTACCAAAATGATAATCACTTTCTTTCGGATATTGATTTTGGTGACTCTATTCGCAGATCAGCTTAGAGCTGACCCAAATGATTGTAAAGTCGAAAGATGTAAACATGGAGGCCCTCGAATTCGATTCCCATTCCGGCTCGAAGGTCATCACTCAGATCACTGTGGCTATCCTGGGTTTGAGTTATCTTGTAGTGCTGGACATGATACTGTTCTTCAGCTTCCAACACAAGAAAAATTCCATGTAAAAAGCATCGATTATAAATCTCAGGTAATGGAAGTGTATGACCCACTTAATTGCCTTCTGGGTTTGTTTTTGAGAATCCATCATTTATTAAATACTCCTTTCTCATTCTCTAAAGAGAACTCATATTATAATCTTACCTTGTTCAATTGTTCTGCATTAGAAAGGAAGGGAATGTATTTTGATCACATCTCTTGCCTAAGTGGTTCTGGTTACCAAATTTATGCAATCCCTTCTTCCGGTTCTATCAGTTATTATCCACTTGTGGGTTGTAAGAAGATGTATAACATTTCATCTGTTCCACGTGATGTTTACGTCCAATTGTACCGAATTCAAAATTTTCAATTGAAGTGGTCAAAACCGAGTTGCACAGATTGTGAAGTTTTGGGAAAAAAGTGTGGGTTGAAGAATGGTACCAAAACTGAAATTGAATGTCCTAGAGGTAACTTTCTTTTTTCTTTTTTTGTTTCTTTTCTTTTTAAAAAAATAAAAAAAATTGTACAATTTCCCAACATTTTATCCTTTTGATTTGTACAAGTTTAAAGTGTATAGAACATTAGAACAACCCTTTCATTTCATTTTTAACTTTCCTAAATATTTTCAAATTCCAAATATTTTACAATGATATAAACATGTATTCGGGGCATGTTCTCGAAGTTTATTCTATGAATATGGTTTTATCTTTGCATTTTTTAAAACATATTTATATAAGAAATAAATTTGTATATTATGAGTTGAATGCATTTTCAAATCATTACAATAATTTGAACATATTTTCAATCGTTAAAAGGAATGATAGAAATGAAACCAATCTAAAACTGTGTTACATATGAAACGGAGCCAATATAAATTTCACTAATCTTTCCAAGTAATTTCTCATAGAATGGATCCTGATAGTTGTTTAGAATCTGTGAGTTCTTGATATTTGACACCAGGATATATATCATGTTTATGCTATCTACTTTCACAAAGATGAAAGCTTGACTATGTAATTATGTTCTACAGATAAATCAATAAAGTTTGTGGCTACTGGTGCAAGCTTAGGTGGATATCTTTTGATCTTACTGGCTCTTGTGGCTTATCGTGCTTACCATTCCAACAAACTTGATAAACATAATCAACTAAGAATAGAAAACTTTTTAGAGGATTACAGGGCTCTTAAACCAAGCAGATATTCATATGCTGATATCAAGAGGATTACAACTGAATTCAAGGATAAGTTGGGGCAAGGAGCCTATGGATCTGTTTTCAAAGGAAAGCTCTCTAATGAACTTTTTGTTGCTGTCAAAATTCTCAACAGCTCAAAGGGAAATGGAGAAGAGTTCATAAACGAGGTGGGCACAATGGGTCGAATTCACCATATCAATGTGGTTCGTTTAGTTGGTTATTGTGCTGATGGATTTAGGAGAGCTCTTGTTTATGAGTTCTTACCAAATGGTTCTCTACAACAGTACATATCTTCACCAGACTCTGAGGACTTTCTTGGTTGGCAGAAACTGCAAGATATTACTTTAGGCATAGCCAAAGGGATAGAATATCTTCACCAAGGGTGTGAACAAAGAATACTTCATTTTGATATTAAACCTCATAATGTATTGCTAGACCAAAACTTCACTCCAAAAATTTCCGATTTTGGTTTGTCAAAGTTGTGTTCCAAGGACCAAAGTACAATTTCAATGACAATGGCAAGAGGGACAATGGGTTACATAGCTCCTGAAGTTTTCTCTAGGAATTTCGGGCATGTTTCTTATAAATCAGATGTTTATAGTTTTGGAATGCTTTTGCTTGAAATGGTAGGAGGAAGAAAGAATACTGATGTGACAGAGGACAATGCTAGTCATATTTATTACCCAGAATGGATATATAATCTTCTAGATGGAGGCGAAGATCTTCGTATTCATATTGAGGAAGGAGGAGATGCTAAAATTGCCAGGAAGCTAGCTGTAGTGGGACTTTGGTGCATCCAATGGCACCCAATTGATCGTCCTTCGATGAAATCCGTGGTCCAAATGCTAGAAGATAGAGAGGACTTAATCATGCCTCCGAATCCTTTTGCCTCCACAAATTCAACAAAAGCAAATCTAAACCCTCTTGCAAAAAGAATGAACATAGAGTTAGACGCTATTGCTGAGGTAGAGTGAATATAAATGTAATAATGGATGTATGGACCAATCACAACAAAGGATTGATGTTGACAAAGATAAGCAAGCTAACAAGGCATTACATGTTGGGTATTCTAAGAGCAATATTGTGACATTTGTAGCTGAATAAAGCTCTTGCAAATAAGACAAAGTTTGTTATAGAATTTGTTATACATACACATGGCTAGCTGTTATTTCAAAGCACTATTTTCTTTATTTTTCCTTGGTTATTACATATACAATCATATAAATAGCTGGTTATGTTACATAAACAATATTGGATTTAAGTAATATTGAACTTTCACATGGTATCAGAACCTCAAGTTCAGTAAGCTTGAAGTTAAAAGCATCAATAGAGGATCCAAATATAGCAGTGCCATGATCAAGTGATTATTACCTTTCATAACACTATAGTCTCAATAAAACTAGATAATACTAATTATATAATACGGAAACACCAAATTCTAAATATACTAAGGAGTCTTGAGCTGGAAAAATTTGTTTTACAACAACCCCTACAAAGTCACTTGAGCAATGGTGAGAAAAACCCAACCTTCAAAGCATGAAAAAAGTAAGACGAAATGCTTGGCAGCTAGTTGATGTCTTGTATGTCTGATGAGCTCTAAAACAAATATCAAGATTTGATACTTCTCTTGATACTTGGTTAAGATTGGAAAAATTCTATGCTTCAAAATCAAGAGCTAAAGCTAAAAAAGCAAGAGAGGAGTTGCAAAATTAGAAGAAATGTAACTTTTCAATCTCTGAATACATGTTGAAAATTAAGCTTCTCGAATATTAGAAGAACAAAAGCTTATGACAGTGCTTGGTAGTTTAGATGAAAGCTATGACAATATATTTTGTACCCTCACTGAAAGAATGTTAATTGAAAAAGTAACATTAGATGATGCTAAAGCTCCTTTGTTAAGCCATAAATGTAGACTTGATCTTAGAAAATTGGTCTTAATTTCACCGTTACCATCAATAAACCTAAGCATGACCAAGAATGTAGTACCTGTGAGTCATTCGAGAAATGAAATAGAAAAGCCAAATGGAGGAAATATGGCTGATACAACAATGCAATTTAATCAAATGAACTTAAGTAATCAGGATGCTTATGGTTACAATGCTCAATTCAATAATGACTATAAAAAACAAGGTTCTTATCAACAAGACTTTAGACCAAGAAGAAGAGGAAGAGGGGGTTATGGTAGAGGCAGAGGAAAGCCACAATGCCAACTCTCAAGCTATGTTAACTTTGTATGGCCCACAATCCTATACATACTCTTCCTCAATTACCTTACTTTTTCACACCCTATATACTAACAGCTCCTATTCCATCCTATTTTCCTTTTCTTCCAATAAAAACACCATCAACTTTTTCCTATTCTTCCTCTCAAATTTCATCTCCAACTTTTTCTTCTGAACCATAATGATTCGCTGACTCTGAAGCTACCCACCGTGTTACTGATGACATCAACAATCTCACTGGAGCACAATCTTATGGTGGTCATGACAAGGTTATGATAGGTAATGGAAAGCAACAACCTATTTCTTATATATATTGATTCAAATGTTTTTCAATCTTCTTGTTGTCTTGACAAAATTTTAGTTCTTAAAAATATTTTACATATTTCAAATATTGCTAAAAATCTTTTAAGTGTGTCTCAATTTGCTCTTGAAAATAAGGTATACTTTGAATTTCACCCTTCTTGCTGTTATGTTAAGGGTCAAGCAACAGGGACCATTATTCTCATGGATCACTTGCGTGATGGGTTGTATGCCTTCGATATTTCTTCACAAAGTCTCCAACACCTACTTCATTCTCTCAGTTAACTCCAAATCTCACATCCTTTTCATGTTTAGCTCTTACAGCTACTGTTTCATAGTCTACCTTGGATTTGTGGCATAGACGACTTGCCCATGCATCCTTACCAATTGTCAAACAAGCCTTAGCTCAATTTAATAAACTATTTTCTAGTAATAATAATACTACTCTTAATCTTTGTATTGCTTGTGAGACTAGTAAGAGTCACAAGGTACCTTTCACTCGTAGAGTTGCTTATGGTAATGTATCTTTACATGCTATTCACTCTAATGTATGGGTATCTCTTGTCACTTCCAAAAATGGTTATCAATACTATGTTCATTTTGTTGATGAGTATAGTTGTTTTACTTGGCTTTATTTTTTAAAATTCAAATTTGACATTGTTCAAGTTTTTGTCAATTTAACAATGAAGTCGAGTTGCAAACTAGTTTTAAAATTACAATTCTTCAAAGTGATTGGGGAAGTGAGTTTCAAGGTTTAACCAATTTTTTGACTGCTATTGGAATTAAGCATCAAACTTCTTGTCCCCATTCTCATGAGCAAAATGGTTTAGTTAAATGTAAATACGTGCATATTGTTGATTTAGGACTTGCTATGCTTGCTCAAGCTTCTATGCCTATGCAATATTGGGATGAAGCTTTCTACGGCAGTATTTTCATTATTAATCGACTTCCTACTCCTATTCTTCACGAAAAATTTTCTTTAGAATTTATTTTCTCAAAAAAACAAGATTAAACATTTTTTAAAGTTTTTGGTTGTCTTTGTTTTCCTTGTCTAAGACCATATAATAATCATAAATTACAACCTCATTCTGTTCCTTGTACCTTTCTGGGTTATAGTCCTAAGCTCCTAATGGACGTTTATATATTAGTAGAAATGTGGTTTTTGATCAAGCCTAGCTAATTTCCTTTTTCTACATCTAAATCTGATGTTACTACTTCTATACAAATTGTTTCCACTAGGACTGTGCTACTTGTTGTGCAGAAACCTATACCTTGTCCTTTACCTATTTTGTTGTATTCTTTTCCTACTAAAGCCATTGAATTGTCATATGTTTCCATCTCCTTTTACTTTACGGCCAATAGGTAATGTCATTTCTCTTAGTACTTCACGTGATTCCCATTTTTCTGAAAATGTTCTTGACATTTTACCTCACTTTCACCTACTTCTGTTACCATTGGGGACATTATTGTTCCTATATCTCATGATAATAACTCTATTTCTTTACAACCATCTCTTCCCTCTTTATCTTCTAATAATCACAGCATGACTACTATATCAAAGTCAGGAAGTTCTAAGCCAAAAACTTATTTAGCAACTCTTGATCATAATTCATTTCTTGAACCAACTTATATAAAAAAATGCTTCGGTTGGTCCATTACTGACAACTTCCATGAAGCTTGAGTTTGATACTATTGTTTTTAACAAAACTTGGACTCTTGTTCCAACATCCAAGGATAGAAAACTCATAGGGAGTTGCTAGATATTTAGAATAAAAAAGTTACCAATTAGTTAGCTTGATAAAAGAAAATCAAGAGTTGTTGCCAAGGCTTATGATCAAAGACCTGGATTTAATTTTTTAGAGACTTTTAGTCTTGTTTGTTAAACAAGTTACAATTAGAGTTGTTTTGACAATTGCTTTAAGTAAGAAATAGAGTATTCATCAACTCGACATTAACTATGCATTTCTCAATGGCAAGCTTCGAGAGGAAGTTTACATAACTTAACCTCAAGGGTTTAAAGATCATTTTTATCCTAATTATGTGTGTAAACTCGACAAAGCAATTTAAGGTCTTAAACAGGCGCTAAGAGCTTGGTTTGATACACTCATATAAGCTCTACATGGTATGGGTTTTATGAAGTCAAGAGAGCTGATGTCTCTTTGTTTACAAGGTTTTCTTCAACTTCCACCATTTATTTACTAGTTTATGTTGATAACATTATCATTACTAGTGATATTAATTTTGAAGTTCAACATCTCATCTCTGTTTTGCATGCTCAATTTGCTTTAAAATATCTTGGTCATTTAAGCTGTTTTTTGGTCTTCAATATCTTGGTCACTTATCTTTCCAATGGTGATCTTTTATTGAATCAAAGCAAATACATTTGTGAGTTACTCCTTAAGACTCATATGGAACAATGTAACCCCAATTAACAATCCAATTTATAGGAGGTTAACTACTGGTATAATTATTTTTCTTAGTTCTAATCTAGTCATGTGGAGTTCTAAAAAGTAAAGTACAGTGTCTAGGTCCAACACTGAGGCAGAATATCGTGCATTGGCTGATACTACTTCTGAAATTGATCTGGATCGATTCTCTTCTTTTAGAGTTACATATTTCCATGCTTGCACCACCAATATCTGGTGTGACAATTTAAGTATTGTATCTCTTTTAGCCAACCCCATATGACATGCAAGAACCAAGCATGTTAACCTTGACTTGCATTTTGTTTGGGAAAGAGTTGTCTCACATCTTTATGTTCAACATATTCCATCTAATCTTTAGCCAGTTAATATTTTCATTAAACCCTTGTCCATTCAACAATTTGTATTTCAAAGGATCAAACTAATTGTCATTGTTATGCCACTAAGTTTGAGGCGGGAAAATGAATGTATGGACCAATCACAACAAAGGATTGATGCTGGCAAAGATAAGCAAGCTGCATTAAAGGTTGGGTATACTAAGAGCATTATTGTGAGTTATACATGCACATGGCTAGCTGTTATTTACAGAGGTATATTCAATCTAAATTGGTATAGATATTTATGGATATTAAAAATTCAGGTGTATTCAATTTAGACTTTTAAAGAGTATATAAAAGTCTAGTAGTATTTAATTGAAAGTTTTTAAAAATCTTAACAAATCTACAAAATTCAAGGTATATTCAATTAATAATTTCTAAATGTCCATAAAAATTTCCTTGTATTCAAAAAGAAAGTAACATTTAAAGAATTCAATATCTCAAAGACTTTTGTGAATTTTATGACCTTATGATAAATAAGAATTCTGCCACAACTCTTCCACAACAATCGCTCTCATTATTGAGAAGTTCTTGGCCGAGTCGTCCCACATCTTTCAGAGGTATTAGGCTTTACACTTTTATGGCTTTAGACTTTCTTTATATATATAATTTTATCTTCTTTTTTTGTTGGTTAATAAGTAAATTCTTCTATTGATTCAGGCAAGTTCTAAAGTTTGGCTTTAGTAATTAATGAGTCTATAACTCTTCTATTGCCAAGACAACCACATTAACTTCAATTAGGCGCAGTTCTGAAAGAGACTTATCTTGAAGATGATATTTCTATAAGACTATGATTCTATATTTTCATAAATGAAATTATTGTGAAAATGGTAGATGGGAGATAATATTTGCATTTTTTACCCAGAAGTTTTGTCATGTTTATAAGTCAATATCTATTAAAGTGCATAAAAAGTATGTGATTTTTTACTTTCTTTCTTAAATAATTTGAGGATTAAAGTGTTTAAAATTTAGGACACATTATTACTTTGAAATTTAAATTGTCAAGTGAAATCATAAGATATACTTGATTTTGTAACAATTATTGTAAATATATAAATATTCTTTTTTAGAAGGTGGTTGGTCAATTAATATTTTTAAAGGAGTCTAGACTCCTCAATAAGTCTTTAGTTTTATGCTTGTTCTCTATTATTTTGGATTTGGTTACTTTTTCTAACATGTATGCATGCACATGTATAAGTGAATCACATTTGACTTTCTACAATGATTGTTATAATTGTGATGTAAAATTAATTAATAAAAATACATGTATGATATAGCAATTACTAATGGGAGATTTAGAAGAAAAAGGTAAAACTTATTAGAGTAAATTAATATATTTTTATAGAGTTATTTTAGTAATATCTTCATTGTAAAGTTATTTTGGTAACTTCCTTTTGTAATTTCTCTATTTTGTTAATTTCCTTTTGTCTCTTTATTTTGCCTATAAAGGTTTGCTTGTAATATGTTAAGTGCATAATTTTGGTTCAATAAAAACCCTAGCCTCCTCTTCCTCTTCCTCTTCCTCTTCCTCTTCCTTTCTTCTTCTCTTGATTCTTCTTTCTTATTGTTAGTATAAATTAATTATCATCGTATCAGAGCTTGGATTATTGAAGGTACTGTAAATTCAGACACAATTTGTTCCTCACATCAAATAGTTTCAAAAGTTTCTTGATTCGCAACCACATGCCATGTCTGCCTCTTCTACGATAGGTCAGTCTCTCTCTAGTTCCTCAGGTATGTCATCCTCAACATAGGTTTTAGACTCTGGAGCTTCCCACCATATGCCTCATGAGTTAAAATCTTTTGTTTCTTTATGTCCTACATCATCTGTGCCTGTCATGACTGCTGATGGTACTCCTATGCCATTAGCAGGTGTCAGTTCTGTTGTCAATTCTCATTTGTCTCTTCATAATGTTTACTATATTCCTAAGCTTTCACTAAACCTTGTATCTGTTAGTCAATTGTGTGATTCTGGTTGCTCAGTGTCTTTTTCTTCTACTTCTTGTCATGTGCAGGATCTACAATCCCAGAAGCTGATTGGGACAGGCCGTAGGCAGGGGGATTATATGTTTTGGATGAGCTGAGATTACCAGTATTTGCAGCTCCTAGTGTTGATCTTTCCTCTTTTCGATTGTGTCCTTCATCTTCTAGTTTTTATTTATGGCATTCACGTCTTGGTCATGTTTCAGCTTCTCGTTTACGATTTTTAGCTTCTAATGGAACCTTCAAAAATTTGCAAGCTCATGATATTTCTGATTGTAGTGGTTGTAAACTTGCAAAATTTTCTGCATTACCTTTTAATAGAAGTACTTCTTATTCTGTTGCACCTTTTGATTTAGTTCATTCTGATGTGTGGGGACCTTCTCCTGTTGTTTCCAAAGGAGGGTCTCGCTATTATGTCTCTTTTATTGATGATCACACTCGTTTTTGTTGGGTATATCTTATGAAACGTCGTTCTGATTTCTTTGATATTTATAATAACGTTAGAGCCCTAGTAAGAACTCAATATTCTGCTGTAATTAAGTGCTTTAGATGTGATCTAGGTGGTGAATATACTTCCAATAAATTTTGTGATTTGCTTGCTTTAGATGGAACTACTCACCAAACTTCTTGTACTGACACTCCTAGGCAAAATGGTGTTGCTGAAAGGAAACATAGGCACATTGTTGAAACTGCTCGTTCTCTTTTGTTGTCATCTTTTGTTCCTAGTGAGTTTTGGGGAGAAGCAGTTCTTACTGCGGTCAACTTAATCAATAAGATTCCATCATCCATCCCTTCAGGTTTGTCTCCTTTTGAAAAACTATATGGACATCCTCCTGACTATTCTTCATTGAGAGTCTTTGGTTCTACTTGTTTTGTCCTTCGTCCTCATGTAGAACGTACCAAATTATCGTCACGTTCTGTCATTTGTGTTTTTCTTGGTTATGGTGAAGGGCAAAAGGGATATCGTTGTTTTGATCCAACTTCACAAAAACTATATATCTCTCGTCATGTTATCTTTCTTGAGCATATACCTTTCTTTTCTATTCCTAGTTCAATTCATAACTTGACCAAGTCAGATCTTAGTCATATTGATCCTTTCTCTAACTATACTGATAGTTCTTCTCCACAAGTTCCTCCAACTACTAATTCTGACTCATCTACTGATCCTATAGTCCTTTCTCCTATTCAATATTCTCGCAGGATTCGTACTGATAGATCTGAAGATACTGGTACAACACAGCTTGACACTTCTGATACTTCCCCTCCTCCTACAGTTGCCCAAGCTCCTCCTGGAATTGTGGATCCTCCTCGTTATCCTCAGCGCACTCGTAAGTCTACTAAACTACCAGATTTTGTTTACTCGTCTTATACCACTTCTTTTACTTCATTTTTAGCATCTATTCATTGTCTTTCTGAGCCTTTATCCTATAAAGAGGCAGCTCTTGATCCCCTATGGCAGCAATCTATGGTTGAGGAACTTACTGCTTTGCATCAAACAAATACATGGGTCTTAGTACCTTTACCGCTAGGTAAACGAGCTATTGGTTCCCGTTGGATATATAAAATTAAGCTTCATTCTGATGGGTCTATTGAAAGGTATAAATCTCGAGTAGTTGCAAAGAGATACTCTCAAATGAGTGGTATTGATTATGAAGAGACTTTTGCCCTTGTTACAAAAATGACTACAGTTCGCACACTTATTGCAGTTGCCTCTACTCATGGATGGCGTATATCTCAGGTGGATGTTAAAAATGCTTTCTTGAATGGTGATTTGCATGAAGAAGTTTACATGGTTCCCCCGCCTGGTGTACCACATAATCATGGAGAAGTTTGTAAGCTTCAAAAAGCCTTATATGGTCTAAAACAAGCACCTCGAGCATGGTTTGAGAAATTCTCTACTGTTATTGCTTCTTTTGGGTTTTCTTCTAGCGATCATGATTCTGCTCTCTTTGTTAAGCATACCACTACAGGTCATATTTTGCTCTCTTTATATGTTGATGATATGATTATTACTGGTGATGATGTTGATTGGATTGCAGTGCTAAAGTCAGAATTAGCTCGTCAGTTTAAAATGAAAGATTTGGGTTCTCTACGGTATTTTTTGGGTATTGAAGTTGCCTTCTCTCCAAAAGGTTATCTTCTCTCTCAATCTAAGTATGCTGCTGACATTCTTGAGCGTCTGGTGATGATGTTGATCGGATTGCAGTGCTAAAGTCAGAATTAGCTCGTCAGTTTAAAATGAAAGATTTGGGTTCTCTATGGTATTTTTTGGGTATTGAAGTTGCCTTCTCTCCAAAAGGTTATCTTCTCTCTCAATCTAAGTATGTTGTTGACATTCTTGAGCGTGCTCGCCTTACTGATACTAAAATTGTTGATACCTCTTGTGAGCACAATGTTCAATATTCTCCTTCGGATGGCACTCCTTTGCAAGATCCTACCTTATATCGAACTATTGTTGGCAGTTTGTTTTACCTTACTATTACTCGTCCGGACATTGCTTATGTTGTTCATATTGTTAGTCAGTTTGTTGCTTCTCCTACTACCACTCATTGGGCAGCTGTTCTACGTATTTTGCGGTATCTTCGGGGTACAATTTTTCAGAGTCTCTTATTTCCATCCACATCTTCCTTAGAGCTGTGTGCTTACTCTGATGCTAATTATGGTCGTGATCCCACAGATCGCAAGTCTGTCACTGGTTTCTGTATCTTTTTGGGTGATTCTCTTATCTCTTGGAAGAGCAAGAAGCAAACTGTTGTTTCTCAATCTTCTACTAAAGCAGAGTATCGTGCAATGGCATCTACTACCAAAGAGATTGTTTGGTTACGTTGGCTACTAGCAGATATGGGTGTTTTTCTCTCTCATCCCACTCCTATGTATTGTGACAACCAGAGTGCTATCCAGATTACTCACAACTCCGTTTTTCATGAACGCACCAAGCATATCGAGATCGATTGTCATTTTACTCGTCAACACCTCAAACAAGGCACCATCATCTTGCCTTTTGTTCCTTCTTCTTTGCAGATTGCAGACTTCTTTACTAAGTCACATCCTACTTCACGCTTTCGTTTTCTAATTGGCAAACTCTCGATGCTTCTTGCAGCCACATCGTGAGTTTGAGGGGGGATATTAGAGTAAATTAATATATTTTTATAGAGTTATTTTAGTAATATCTTCATTGTAAAGTTATTTTGGTAACTTCCTTTTGTAATTTCTCTATTTTGGTAATTTTCTTTTGTCTCTTTATTTTGCCTATAAAAGGTTTGCTTGTAATATGTTAAGTGGACAATTTTGGTTCAATAAAAACCCTAATCTCCTCTTCCTATTCCTTTCTTCTTCTCTTGATTCTTCTTTCTTAATATTAGTATAAATTAATTATCAAAACTAACTACAAAACTTGGGATTTGGACGAGAATAATGTATTATTAGAGTTTATGTTAAATCGTGGATGACATGACAGTTATGTGTTTTCAGCTAGGCAATTGTTGAAAGCAAAATACTTCATATTCTAAATATTAAACTAGTGGATAAAAGACTATACTAATTACCTAGGTTATGTTAAATGGTTTAAAAAGCGATATACAATTTTTTGTGAACTTATGCGCTATAGTTCTCGCTTTGGGTGGGACTTTATATCAAAGAAGTTTACTGCTAGTGACAAAATATGAGAAGATTAACTATTATTTATAGAAAAATTACCACATAATGTACCTTTTTGTTTCTAAATAATTTATTGTTTATCTATGTTGTAGTCACATCCAAACAACATGCAACTTCGCACCGGTACATTTGCAGATTATGAAGATTTGAGACTTGTAGTTAGGAATGAAACTGTTATTGGAAAAAATGCGGTTGGATTGGGTGAAACTACTGATGCAACAATATATGAGACTATGCAAAGTAGAGGATGTCATAGGATAGAAGATCTTGTTTATGATGAAAACAATGAGGCATACATATGAAGCCATAATGATTTCTCCTACAAAGCTCCATCACCTGTACATCAAACTTCATCACTACTTTTCATGGAGATAAGCTTGGATATGGACACTACAATCCAAAACACAATTCAAAGAAAGCAAGGTCGAGGTGAGCATAAAAGGAGTAATAGCTCATCTGAAACCATCAAGCAAGCTGATATTAGCAAAAATATCTATTGATATGGATTCAATTACTAAGATTACGTACGAGATTCAAGGAATACATGAACTCATAAAAAAAAAAAAAAAAAGAGAGAAGAGAAAAGGATAAGGAGAAAAAAAGAAATACAGAAAGAAGAAGAAAAGAAAAAGAAGAATATTTTGAATGCTATCAAGTAGACCCCAAACTTAGATAACAATGCCTGTCACAAGTCTCTTGCTAAAATTTATAAGATGGGAATCAAAAATACATTTGTAAAAATGTCACCTGAAGAACGCTTTGAGTGGATACTTGACAACATAGAATGAATTAATTTGTTTGTATAAAAAAAAACTCTAACATTTTGGAGGACTTTTATATGTTTGAGCTATTTTTTATCATTAGTTTTAATTACGTTTGACAGTTTACCATAATTTATTATGGCCTGTTATGATTTAATTTGATTTTTCTTTTTCAGTCATAATTTATTATAATGTTATTTTTATTATATATTTGATTTTTTTTACAAGATACATTCGATTATTTATTAGAAAAGTATAACTCTTTTATTATTATTTTTAGTAGGTGCCTTAAACCCACAATCTACTAGTAAAATGAAAATTCTTTTTGTATATCAAGTAAATACTTTCTAGTAGATTGTGGGTTTGCAAATCGCTGTAGTTTTTTAGCTCCATTTCATGGTGGTCGATATTATCTTCAAGATTTTACTGGCCAAGGACGTGACCCCGAACGGGCAGTTGAATTATTCAATCTTTGTCATGCTTCTTTAAGGAATGTAATTGAAGAATATTTGGTATATTCAAATCTTGTTTTGCAATTTTCAAGTCTGCTCCCGTAGAAGATACAACCGAAGTTAATGTTAGCTTGTGCAGGATTGCACAACTTTCTTCATAAGGAGTGTCATTTTGATGAATTTTCAATAGAACTTGATGGTGAATCAGAATCAGATTTAGATTCAGATTCAAAATTTGACAAGAAGAGTATGAAGAAATTTCTAGAACACAAGAATAAGAACAAGAAATTGCCAATGATTGGAGATTAAAAATAGCATCAGTTATGTGAAGAGATGTTACAAATGATCATACTTAAGAATATCCAAAAATAAATTACAATTTTTTATTAATTTATTTCTAAGAGTGCAAGAACTTATTTAACAATGAACTTTTTAATATGTAATTAAGTTTTAATTTTATATGTTTTTTTAATTATTAGTTTTATTAATTTATGTTTGTTTCATTCTCTATTATTTATGACATTATTACATACTCAATGTGAAATAATTGCATCGTTGATATTTTTAAATTTTTTTTATACATTATATTTTATATTTTACTATTTAAAATATTAGGAATATGAATTTTTTGTTGGAGTGTAAAGTTGAATATGAAAATCCTTTAAATTTTACTTACTAATGTTAACATATTCCAGTAATGATAGGATGTGAATATTTTTAAAATTTTAAAGACAAAAAAGGAGAAAGAAATTAAAAGATGAAAAAAAAAATTTATAATAAAAATATATAATTAAAGTTATGAAAAAGTCACTATAAGTCAATGAAAATTTATAAAAGTCTTAAAATAAAAAGTATAATAAAGTTTTTTATATCTAGAATAGTCTATAAAATTATATATAAAGTCTTAAAAAGTTTAAATAAATGTATAAAAAAAAAATTTTAATTTAAAATTCATAAAAGTCTTTAAAAATCTCAATTGAATACACCCCTATTAATGACGTTATTTTAGAGCAATATTTTCTTTATTTTTCCTTGGAAATACAATCATATAAATAACTGGTTATGTTCTATATATAAATAATATTAAATGTAATTAGTTTTTGAGTAATATGGTCAGTATATTCATCAACTTCCTTTCCTTTCTTCCTTCTTCATTTGTCTCCTTCATTTATCATTTCTATTGTCATGCAAAACTTGATCACTTTGCTTTGTTTCTCATAAGGACTTTAACGTTTATCTTGTTATATCTTTAATTAAGTACAAACAGATAACAATGGGGATGAGGATTGTCTAGCTTTGTCAATCTTTGTAAAATTTTAATTATATAAATGAAATAACATTGACATTTTTGTAAAGCATCATTTATTAAAATACATGCTAACATACATGAAAGAGAAGAAGGATAAGTAGCATTAGTAACATGCTAACATATAAGTCCTTATAATTGACATCTTGGTTAGAACCGATCAACTTTACGGGCTTCTATGAAAATATTTTACATTTATAAATTAATATTTGTCAAACATGGGTCTATTAGATCAATTTTGTCAGATACGTACGCACATATAGAACTAAATATGACTAATGTATCCCTTTACTTAAACAAATTAAGGTACCATAACCCAGCAGTTTCAATCTAAATATTATACTTACAAAAAAATATGATAAAGAAAAATGCTTAAATAATATAAAAAATTTTATAAAATATAAAATTTACAAAAAGAATTGACCAAAAAAATAAAAAATAAAATATTGTATTATTCAAATTAAAATTTAAATTACTAAAGTAAAATAAAAATTTTACCTTCATTAAATTCTCTTTATTACTATTTAATAATTTTTTAGAAATAAAATAATATTTTACTATTCAAAAAGTGACTAAAATGTTCTATTTTTTTGAAGGAGTGACTTAAGTATTGCTTGTAAAAAGAAAGTGACTAAAATATTCTAATAATTTGTTTGACTTCTAAAGTACTTAGATCTTTTTTTTTTTTTTTAAGTGTGAGTTATAAGTATTCATCATTCTTTGTATAACTGGTTTGTCTTATGGGCATAATTTCTTATGACTAGTTGGCTCTCCTTTTTCTTTATAAATTACAAGCTTCCACGAAGTTGTCCTTTTTCTTATAACATCAATAGAATTTTATAACTTAGAATGAATTGAAACGTCTTTTGTTCTTACTTGAAGAAGTCAAGAGTCAACTAAGAAAAAATGAGCACAATAGATTTAGCCAAGCTTGGGTGTACCTCCTTGACACTAACTAAAGCTAAAATGCATGGATGAGAATGAGAAGAATTTTGCCATTTTTTTCCACAAAACTTAATAGAAAGTTTTGGTTCAGTTGGAACTATTTATTGTTTATATTCATTGTAATTGCTTTCAAAAGGACTATAATACATTTAATGTGCTTTGAAAATTTCGATAACCATTATTAGTGTTTTTAAGGAAAAATTAGCAATAGGAAAAGTATAATACAAGCTCCATTTCTAAATACTTCTTTTATGGCTAGTACAGCCGCAAAATTACAAAAGGTTGTTATAATATAATTAGAAGCAAATTAGTTGGAACATTACTCTTGCATATTGAAATAATCAACTCCATCTGCGATACTATGAACTTCATCTTAGACATGAGTTTATGCTTAAGGATCTTGGTAGAGCTTGGTTTGGGTGATCTCAAATGACCAACTATGAACATCACACACACATATGGGGAGTATTTTGAATAAGTTTGGGATGGCTTGATCTAGCACTTGAGAAATATTGATTTGGATCATGACTAAGAGGTTGTTTGCTCCTAACTTTGAGACAACAAGTTTCTTTTTGTTTATTGCTTTGTATTTTAGTTTTTAGTAAGTACCTTTAGTGCTTAAGCTTTTGTTGTTTCTTTTGTGATAATTCGATAAGTGTTTTAGGGTTTACTTGGTTAAGAAGAAACAAGATGCTAAGTTTAAGGGAGTTAAGAACTCTAATTTTTTAAAGTAATATAATTTTTACTTTCTTAAAAACTTGTGTGACTACTTGAGAAAATTTACATATTGTGCTTAAATGAATTTTAATTGTGTCTTTTCAAAATTGAGTGAACTTTTAAGTATAAAATCTGAATTTATCTTGGATGAACTTTAAAAAATTAATATTTTAAAGTTCATTTATTGAAACTATACTTGCTGCCATTGTAGGGAATAAAGAGAGCAAAAATTAGAATGGTTTACAGTTTGCCATAGCTTTGCTGCAACAAACGTGCGTAGTAACTCAGCAACAAATTAAAAAAAGGTGAAAACATATGATAGCTGGACTTGGGTCAGTAAAATGATAAAAATTGACATTTGAACATCACCTTTTAAATAAAAAATTTGAGAGTTAGCAAAAGAATATCACCTCACGTCATATAAAAGAAAGGGGGAATTACAGCAGGAAAGGGAGCAAAGGCAGACCCCAGGCACTGATTTTGAGACACCATCCTTCCTTATTTGAGAAAGACACAAATACACGCAGAAAAGGGGGATCAAAGCTGAGCAAAGCAAGAAAATACTAGAGATTTTCGGTTCAATCAATCAAAGGAAGAAGAAATAAGGCTGCGTTGTTGAAGTTTCTTCAATCTCCATTTTTTCTTGTTTTTTATTTTCTATAATCTCATATTTGGACATGGATTTTTCTATTTCTAAATTTGCAATTGATTTTATGAAGATGATGAGCAAAATATCTTTTAGCTATGATTGTCGATGAACAAGTTAACGTAGTCTCTATTTTTTATAAAAATCTATGCTATATTTTGGTATAATTGTGCTAGTTATTCAAGTTTGCTTTATTATTTAATTCTTATTTGTTGCTTGATCACTAATTAATAGGATATTAGGACTGTGATTAATTCTGAAAAGGATAATTGAAGTTGGATTAAGCTTAGATAATGTGAGTTTAGTTTAGTTCTAAAGATTGAAGTAAAAATTGCAACTAATATAGGAATATATCCAAAAGAATTGGTACATGTAATAATGTTTCTAAGATTAGGTTTACATAGAAATATGTTTAATTTAGCTTTAGGAAGTATAAACATTGCATATTCGGAATAATGTCTTATAAATCATGAATTCTCCTTATATGTGTGTTTTGCCGTAGCATTACTATTTTATTTTATTATCCAAAACACAAAAATTGATATTTACATTGTTAATTTTTACATTAATTTTTAATAATACAATCTCTATGGAAACCAGGTCTTATATTATTATTATATTATTTATTTGTGATACGTATACTTGTGTAGCACTCATTACACACGTTTTAAGCAAAATAAAGTTGCTTTACCTATGAACAATGCTAAGATTTTATCAATATCCTTTATTCTTTTCAATAAAGCATTGTTTTGGCTAATTTCATCATAGATATTATAAAATAATGAGAGAACATGTGATTGTTTTCAAGCATGTCTATAATCCTAAATATCCTAAGGAATGCAATAAATAAATACTAAAATGAAAAAAAAAATGTTATCTTCGAAGATGTTGAAGCACATTATCTACCCATCAAACTCAAGAGTTAGCTGCCACTGTACACATCGATATTAGTGCGGGTTGTTTCCATAAATGGTCTCCCTAACAATAATGGCATGGAAATGATGTAGGAATCATTACTCATGTCCGATATAAAGAAGTATATTGAAAAAAATCATCTCATCCACTTGCACCAAGACTTCTTCAATAACACCCTTAGGATAGACGTTAGTTCTATCAGCAAGTTGTTTAATAATACATGTTTTTTTAAAGGACCTAGATATAGTAAAGCATAAATATTATAGGGCATGACATTAATAGTGCTCCTAAATCTAGCGTAGCTTTTTCAAGCCTTCTATCCCCTATCCTTATCTGGATGATGAAACTACATGTGTCCCAGCATTTGGGTGAGAGTTTTCTTTGTAACATTGTGAACACATATCCTCCTACACTTATCACTTCATTACTCTTTAGCTTGCGTTTGGTGGTGCACAATTTCTTAAGAAACTTTTCATATTTAAGAATTTGCTTGAGAGCATCTAGGAGTGAAATGTTGACTTGCACTCTTCAAAAAGTGTCCAAAATTGCCCTTTCATGTTATTCTTTCTTTTTATTTTAAAATCTACTTGGAAAAGGCAAAATAGGTTCATAAGTAAAAAGGGGAGGTTTGGATAATACCTTAGATGCCACATTAGCTTCTTATGGGGTGGTCTTCTCTTTTTCAACTTTTTATTTTGTGTAGCCCTCTCATTTGATTAGACATTTTGGAGACTTGTTTGGGTCTTGCCACTTTTTAAAGTACTAGCCAGCATGCACGTGCTAATGCATGTGATACTATATGTATATATATAAATCATACTTTATTTTATATATATTTTCATTAAAATTGAAATTTTTTATGATAAATTAATTAAGTAAAAAAACTTAAAATTAATTTTTAGTGAGTTTATTTATTTATTTTTACTCACTTTAAAATTAATTTAAAATTGTAAGCACTATAATAAATTATTAATATGTTTGATTATTAGCACAAAAAAAAAATTATAATATGACGCCTTATTTATTTCATTGGTGGCTTGATAGCTAACCTATTATTAATTGATTTCATCAAGTTGGTTTCTAATATTTGTATGTTTAAGCTCGATTTTTCTTGTAATAGAGTTTCAATTTATTCAAAAAGTTGAATAAACATACATGTAAAATAAAAAATATAATTATTTTATATGATCAATAATATATGATTGCAAAAGTTTATTTTTAGTTGTTAAATTAATTTTCAACCATTGATAGTATGATTTATTTTCTTTCTTTTTCAATAATAATTAGAAGATCGTACAAAATTTAAAAACAATAAAATATTATATATTAGTATATATTATATAAGATTACAAGTATGAAAGTGACACTTTGATATAAAATATATAATTTATGTAAATTATTATTAGTTTATTAATCAAGTCATGCATTTAAGAATCACATTTTTTACTGACCAATAATGTCGGATAATTAAAAATTTAAAGATATTAACAAATTATTAATTATAAAAATATTCAAAAAAGAGATTATATTATGCTAATTTTATTTAAATAATATTAATCATAATTTAAATAAAAAAAAGAATTATTATTTTTTAAAAAAAGATTTGTATTTTTTATACAAAAATCTTGAAAGAAAAAATGTTGTAATATAAATTTCCAATAAGGTGCATTTACATTTCAACAAAACTTAAAATATTAAACATATCACCAAAGGCACCAAAACAAAAATTAATTTATTCTTGAAATTAAGCTTATGTATATTGTCTAAAAAATGATATAGTAGATAATTAACTTCTTAATAAACAAAAATGCAGCACTTTGATTTTTTATAGTTAATTTTTTTTGCCAAAGATTTTTTTATTAATAATTGAGATAAGTAGAGGAATATATATATATATATATATATATATATATATATATATATAAAGAATAACTAAATAAGATACATCATAGAAAAATGAATAATTAAATTAATTTATTTAAATTTTTATAATAATAATAATTAATTAAGAAAATAACAGATGATTCTTAAATAAATTTTAAAATATAATTTTAATCAAACAATTAAATACAATTAATACTTATAATTACAAGTATTTATTAGTCATTACTATAAAGAATTACAATTACAAGTAAAATATAACTATTTCTTATTGAATGTTACGTTATAGAAATAAATTTTAAGAATAACTTTCAATTTAATTTGAATATTTAGAGAAATACAACTTGTAATTTAAAATTAAAATTATTCAATCATTAAAAATTTAAACCAAATTAATTTATTTAGGCTTTTATAATAATAATAATAATAATTAAAGATATAACTGATAAGTTTTAAATAATTGATAACTTTCATCTATGAGTTAAAATTTATTGGTCTCAAGGCTGACCTAGGTCTAGACAATATAGGCGGTCGCCGAGGTCCTCACACCTAATAAGGACCCCAATTCAATGAGAATTTTTTTATTTTAAAATATAATAATAAAAATAAGTTTTTAGTCACTTTCTATTATAATATATGGGTGATAAGTTTAATGCAACGTGAATAAATCAATAACTCGATTATTACATTAATTATATCATTATCATTTTTATTTTTAGTAAATTTTTTAATTAATATAGATTCAAATTCTTAATCTGAAAGTTAATTTTTTAGCAATAGAAATTATGAAAAATATTATTTTATGGTATTCATAAAATATTTATCAATCATTTAAAATTTATTAATTTTTACAACTAATTAAATTAGTAAGAGCTTTTTTGTTGTAGTTTATAAAAAGTATAGAACATTATTATACTAACAATTTTTAATAAAACAATAATTAAATAATTTAAATAAAATTAATATTAGTATATGATTGTAAAAGAGCTTTGTAAATAGTCTCGCCTAAGATCCCATGAATATGAATACTTGTCATATGTGTAGCACATATAGAACTAAATATGACTAATGTACCCCTTTTATGTAAATAAATTAAGGTCTCATAATCCTAAATGTACTATAGTTTACATGAGAAGTCTTGGTGTTCAAATTTACAAATTACAAACTTGACAAAGATGCTCTTCTAATATTTATGCAAATAATGGACCAAACCATGCTTTCTTGTAACGTCAACATAGAGATTGAGAGAGAGATCTATAAATGGTTGAAACTTCAAGCTATGGGGCTGAAAATTAAAGACTTTTCAATATATTTTTTTCCTAAGAGTCAGTCCTAAGTCTTTATCATTCATTCTCTAGTACCTAACTGATTTTTCTTATAGGCATACTTTTATTATGGCTGGGTGGTTCTCCTTTTTCTTTATAAAATACAAGCTTCCACGAAGTTGTTCTTTCTCTTGCTATATCAACTGAATTTGACAAATATGTGGTCCTCATAATAATAATAATGGCATATAACATAAAGATGAATTCAAACATCTTTTGTTCTTGCTTTATAATGTCAAGAGTCAACTAAGGAAAACTGAGCAAAATAGACTCATTCAAGCTTGGGTGCTACCTTGGGTTAAACTATCTTCCTTGACACTAATTGAAGCTAAAAATGCATGGATAGGAATGAGAAGAATTTTTCAATTTTTTTTTCCACAAAACTTATTAGGATGTTTAGGTTCAGTATGGAACTATTTCTTGTTTATATTCATTGTAATTGCTTTCAAAAGGACCATAACACATTTAATGGAGCTTTGAAACTTTTGACAACCATTATTAGTGTTTTAAGAAAAATTAGTAATACGGAAAGTAATTAAAGATATAGCTGATAAGTTTTAAATAAATATTTAATAATAAAATTATTATAATTGATAAATTAAAGGTACAATAAATATAAATTAAATTAATAGGCTGACCCAGGGCTAGACAATATAGGCGGTAGCCTAAGTCCCCCCTGCCTAATAAGGGCCCCAATTCAATGAGAATGTTTTTATTTTTTATTTTAAAATATAATAGTAAAAATAATTTTATAGTCTCT
This sequence comes from Elaeagnus macrophylla, assembly GCA_029378325.1. Classification (NCBI taxonomy): domain Eukaryota; kingdom Viridiplantae; phylum Streptophyta; class Magnoliopsida; order Rosales; family Elaeagnaceae; genus Elaeagnus; species Elaeagnus macrophylla. Next base: position 73,975,631 of record CM055640.1, on the reverse strand, counting down.
TTCTATTATAGTATATGGGTGATAAGTTTAATGCAATGTAAATATATCAATAACTCGATTATTGGATAACCAAAGGGGAATTTTTACTAAAATTTGTTACTCAATGATTTAAAAATTTAAAAATTATGTAAAATAATTTACTTGAAAAAATTTAATTTTTTATTGAATCAAACAACACACGAACACAAATACAGAACAAACTTATAACGCAAATACAGCATGAATATGACACAATTTTTAAATCTAATTTAATGTAATGAGACAAAGAAAGAGCATTTTAATTTTAACTAAAATATTAATACCACTCATCTTGATGTAAAACATTCTCTTTACATTTATTGATATTATGTTATTACATTAATTATATTATTATCGGTTTTATTTTTCAGTAAATTTTTTAATTAATAAATATTCAAATTCTTAATCTGAAAGTTAATTTTTTAGCAATACAAATTATGAAAAACATTATTTTATGGTATTCATAAAATATTTAACAATTATCTTAAATTTATTAATTTTTACAACTAATTAAATTAGTAAGAGATTCTTTGTCGTAGTTTATAAAAAGTATAGAACATTATTTATACTAACAATTTTTAATAAAACAATAATTAAGTAATTTAAATAAAAATAATATTAATATATGATTGTAAAAGAGCTTTGTAACGAGTCTCGCCTAAGATCCCATGAATACTTGGGTCGGCCTTGACAGATCTGTTGAATTAATTACCTGGTATAGAGCGCTATTGTGATTTTAGATCATTTTGACAAAAATGATTTTACGACTTCGTTTTGAACAAATTATTTTACTCTTTCGCCCCTTCGTTGCAAGGTTTATGGAATCCACCTACCTGTTAACTGCCAAACTACCAGTCCAAAATCGAAATCCAGAATTACTATTGCTAGAATGGTTTTCATTTCTTCCGAGATTTCTCCTACAAAGCTCAGTCCCTCTCTTTTTGAAGGAAATTTTTTCCATCTTTGAATTTTCAAGAATAGCTCATTAATGGCGAACTCTGGCAACAAGAACATACAAGCGAAACTGGTGGGTATGTCTTCTTTGTTTCTTTTTACACTCGTAAATTTATAGTTAAGATTCTTTTATTGTTTTTTTATGTTATATTTTTTTTTGTCTGTGTAAAGTATATAAATAATTCATTGAAGATGAAGATGAAGTCATGTGAATGTACAGGTTACATACAAATTTATTTTATATGTAATATGTACATTCACTTGAACCTACTTGAAGAAGAAGAAGAAGAAGAACAGCTTATGTACATTCACATTTTGCATGTAACCTGTACATAAATTTGTATGTAACCTGTACATACGAACTGTTTTTCCTGCAAAATGTGAATGTACACGTTACATACAAATTTATTTTGTATGTAACCTGTACATTCACATGAAATGCATTGTATTGTTTGTATGTTATTATTGTTTAAACAGCTTACAAAATGTGAATGTACAGGGTACATACAAAATGTGAATGTAAAGGTTACATACAAATTTGTATGTACATGTTACATAAAAATTTGTATGTACAGGTTACATATAAATTTGTATGTACAGGTTACATACAAAATAAATTTGTATATACAGGTTACATACAAAATAAATTTGTATGTAACCTGTACATTCACATGACCTGTACATACAAAATGTGAATGTACAGGTTACATACAAAATAAATATGTATGTAACCTGTACATATAAAATGTGAATGTACAAGTCCATAATCTTCGAAGGAAACACGGAGATGGCGAGTTTTTTTACGAATACTTAGATAAAAGGGATATTTTGGTAAAAATCATATATATTATATAAATGAAACTCACCGTTTAAAGTTCAAAACGTGCTATTTAGGTTCAAAATGCTTTTTTATTCAAATATTTGTTATTTAAGTAATTCACTGAGATCTGTTAGATCAATCTTGTCAAATATGTAGCACACATAGAACTAAATATGACTCATTATCCCTTTTATGTAAACAAATTAAGGTTCCATAACCCTAAATGTCCTGGAGTTTACATGAGAAGTCTTGATCGTTCAAATTTACAAATTACAAACTTCGACAAAGATGTTCTTCTAATATTTATGCAAATAATGGACCAAACCATGCTCTCTTGGAACATCAACATAGAGATTGAGAGAGATATCTACAAATGGTTGAAACTTCAAGCTATGGGGCTGAAAATTAAAGACTTTTCAATTTTTTTTCCTAAGTGTCAGTCCTAAGTCTTCGTCATCCATTCTCTAGTACCTAACTGATTTGTCTTATAAGCATACTTTTATTATGACTGGGTGGTTCTCCTTTTTCAAGAGTCAACTAAGGAAAACTGAGCACAATAGACTCAGTCAAGCTTGGGTGCTACCTAGGGTTAAACTATCTTCCTTGATACTAATTGAAGCTAAAAATGCATGGATAGGAATGAGAAGAATTTTTCAATTTTTTTTTTCCCACAAAACTTATTAGGATGTTTAGGTTCAGTATGGAACTATTTCTTGTTTATATTCATTGTAATCGCTTTCAAAAGGACCATAACACATTTAATGGAGCTTTGAAAATGTTGACAACCATTATTAGTGTTTTAAGGAAAAATTAGTAATACGGGAAGTATACTACAAGCTCCATTTCTAAATACTTCTTTTATGACTAAAAGGTTGTCACATGTAGTAGTGTAATATTAATATAATGAGAACCAAATTATCAATGGAACATTGATCTTGCATATTGTAATAATGAACTTCATCTGGGATACACTACTGAATCTTCTTAATTTGCATTTTTAATCAAACTGATCTCAGTGGAGTCAACCTTTGATAGTGTGGAGGAACTCTCTGATGTACAAGAAATATTCTCAGCATTCTCTGTTGAGTTGTTCTGTTGTGGAGGATACAATAATAGCTTGGGTGGAATGCTTAGGCTTTCAACTCTTCCTTCAAGCATTTTTATGACACTGTTCATTGAAGGTCTATCACTCGGCTTCAATTGTATACACCAAAGTGCAACTATAATCATCTTCTTTACAAGTTTTGATTCTTCTTCAGTGACATGATCTTCTAATTCTATGTCGTATCCTTCGCTAAGTTGATCGTAAACCCATGATGGAAAGTAAATTTTGCTTGAATGCTCTGTGGTAACGCTCAAGTTTTTCCTTTTACTTGCCATTTCCATTAACAACTTCCCAAAGCTATAAACATCAGCTTTAAAGGAGACACCCCCAATGTTTTTGTAAAACAATTCTGGAGCTATGTATCCAAGGGTTCCTCTTGCTGCTGTCATGGACACAATGCTAGTCTCTAAAGGGCATAATCTAGCTAACCCAAAATCCGAAATCTTAGGAACTAAGTTGTCGTCTAAAAGAACATTGTGAGGCTTAATGTCAAAATGTAGAATTTGCATTTCACATCCTCTATGAAGATAATCAATACCAGAAGCCACTCCAAGTGAAATATCAAACATTGTCTTGTAGCTTAAGGAGTTAACTATTACCTCCATAGAATTAGAAGAGATGTATTTGTCGAGAGATCCATTAGACATTAAGTCATACACAAGAGCACGCTTTGTTCCCTCGATACAGAATCCAATTAGTCGAACCACGTTAACATGGTGAATCCTTCCAATGGTAGATACCTCATTGATGAAATCTTGGCCATTAGACTTGGATTTACTCAGTATCTTGACGGCGACAAGGCCACCACTGCGCAGTTTTCCTTTGAAAACAGAACCATAACCACCTTCCCCCAACTTGTCCTTGAAATTTGTTGTCATCTTTTTAATGTCAGAGTAGGAATACCTTATTGGCAAGAAGTTGTTATTGGTCTCTAAGAATTCTTCAATGGAGGGGAACATTGATAAATGCCGCCTTCTCCATTTATAAACCAAGAATGCAATTACACATGGAGCCCCTAGTATGGCTCTTAATATAAGGAATGACACTGTCAAATAAATTAAGAAAAGCTAAAGAACATCAGTTGCTAAATCATCATAAAATTATTAGAAAGTGAAACATTTATCTGGCACTGATATGAGACAATAAGGCACGTAAGTTCTTACTAATTAACCCGGCCAAGTAGAGAATATTGGCTGCAGGAAAAACATATGAATATGATTAACAAATTGGGTTTTGAGCAATTATGTGACACAGTAGGCCAATAAGGCTTGTAATATTCTTACCAATTAACGGGCTGTGAGTTGGGACATTTCCCAAATACCATATTGCAGGAAGAGCAAACACAATATGTGTTTTTATAATTAATCGTCTAATGTAGAGAATAGGGTCTGCAGGAAAAACATATGAATAGGATTAACAAATTGGGTTTTGAGCAATTATGTTCCAAAAGTATATACTGCAACAATTAACAAATAAATTCTATTAAGTGACATGTGAGTAAGACCCTTACAGCAGTAGGAATGTTTCAAACGCCAATCAAATCTCCAAGAATACGGACCCCAGTAGAGCTCAAACCCATAAAACATGGCTTTGTGGGTGTCACTGCAGGAAATATTAGAACTGTTTCGTATAAATATTCCCGGGGATGAAGTCCGTACAATCTGATCTATGCGGCACAAGTCTGGTATGTCAGAGACAGATATGGTACCCAACATGACATATGAACTATGATGGCCTAATTTGGAATCACTTTTTCTTGTATTATTATTGCAATTATAAGCAGCAATCTCTACTTGTTGAGGATAATGAGAGGATAAATTCATTGCACTTTCACAGCTCATTAAGGTCATAAGCTGTGAGGGTTCAATATAACTTTGGTCCGACCTCATCTGATTGCGTTTATATGTACTATAAAGAGGATAAAGATCAACAATCGAGGAGATATCACCCTTTTCAAGTTTGGAATGCAGAACACGGATGGTGTTGTTATTGTAATTGATTGCCTGAACGTAGTACTTTATCTTCTCTATTTTAAAGTACAAAACTACCCTCTGGTTGTTCTCACATGAAAGCTCGTATTCTTTCATTCCACAGTGTTCTGGATCAGCTGTAAGCCGGAAAGGATAGCTAATATTGGGGATATTTCCACAAGATGAAGCAGGACAATGATGATGATGATTATGCTTCCCGAAGCTAGTTTGAAGGAGTAGCATCCATACAACAACAATGGCGTTAACTCGTAACCACATGGATAATCTTCCATTATAATCCATTCTCATGTTTTTTTACTTTTGAAAGAGAGAGACCTCCTTCCGAATTAATTCCCTGAAATGATACATATATAATGAAAACTTATTTTTTGCCCAAAATAACAAAACGACTGTATTTTGGAAAAATACAAATGATATTTTTAACCATCAAATCCTTCAAAGGTTCTGGTTCTGCCGCCGCTGCTTCTGAATTTCATAACTTGGAAGGATTGATTATTCATCTTTCTCTCTTTTAATCTCTTTGGTGTTTGGTGGTTGAATACACAGAACTTGGCATTTTATTTGGATTATTAGTCCAGACACAGAATCCTTGATTAAAGAAGAAAGAGAGACATTTATCATACAACTACTGAGCGATAATGAACACAAATTTTATCCAGTATTAGAGTCAAAACCTGGAAAACTTAAATATGCTTATGTGAAACTTGTAGTGCTTGTAGAACTCTAAACTAAGGGTCAGGAGATAGCTTTGTCACCGTAACAAAGATATTGACTAAATAAATATCGATGATTTTTGTCTTTAAATTCCTAATTTTTCACTCTCTTGGTACTGACACCATTAAAGAAGATAATTTCTCTTCTTCCTTTTTATCGTATAAGCTTTTGTGCCCACATTGTTTAGAATCTTCATCTACAAAAACAATTATCTGGTAGAATTAAACTATTCTTGAAGATGAAGATGAAAACAGAGCTTAATATATTGAACTGAAAGAAAAAAAAAACTTAATAAAGTAGGAAAAAGTGGAGCAGATGAAGAATTGAAGATGAAAATGAAGTCATGTGAATGTACAGGTTACATACAAATTTATTTTATATATAACCTGTACATTCACATGAAATGCATTGTACTGTTTGTATGTTATTGCTATTATCAAACTGAGGTTCCTTTTATTTATTTGCAATATCACCTGGATTTTGTTCTCAAGCTTTCGACTATGTCTGCAAAGAAGTATTTAGTTTAATTCCAATCACCTACTGGAAGAAGAAGAAGAACAGCTTATGGAACTTGTACATTCACATTTTGTATGTACAGGTTACCTGTACATACGAACTGTTCTTCCTGCAAAATGTGAATGTACAGGTTACATACAAATTTATTTTGTATGTAACCTGTACATTCACATGAAATGCATTGTATTGTTTGTATGTTATTGTTGTTTTGAACAGCTTACAAAATGTGAATGTACAGGTTACATACAAAATGTGAATGTACATGTTACATACAAAATGTGAATGTACATGTTACATACAAATTTGTATGTACATACAAATTTGTATGTACAGGTTACATACAAATTTGTATGTAACCATACATTCACATGACCTGTACATACAAAATGTGAATGTACAGATTACATACAAAATAAATGTGTATGTAACCTGTACATACAAAATGTGAATGTACAAGTTCCATAAGCTTCGAAGGAAACACGAAAATGACGAGGTTTTTACGAATACTCAGATAAAGGGATATTTTGGTAAAAATCATATATATTATATAAATGAAACTCACCGTTTCAATCCAAAAAGTGCTATTTAGGTCCAAAAAGCTCAATTATACAAATCTTTGCTATTTGAGCAATTCATTGCCTCCTTCCTTTGGATCACCTTTATTATCTTCTACTAGTAACCATATTTTTTTTGGGCAATTTTCTACGCTTCTTAACTATCTTGAAAAAAAAAATCACAAAATTAATTCGATTATAACTTATAACAACAAAAATACATATGTTTCATCATGCATATCTAGTATCATCTTGATAATTTTAAAAACATATTATTAGTATTTAGATTAAATTAAACTCTCTGTCGACTAATATTTGCACCTGAATTAAAAAGTTCCTTAAATCATCTATAAATCTTATTGATACAAAAGTTGTGAAAGTTGTCTTCAAATAATAGAAGATAATTTACATACTAAAAGTTCATAATATATATATATATATATATATATATTAAAAAAAATTTAAAATAATATTTTTTAAAACTCATAATAATAAAAATTATACATTTTTCTTAAATTGAGATGATATAAGTTATCGTTGGTTTAATGTTAGAAAAATTATTTTTATTAGCATAAATTTTAGAAATATTATATTTGTTATTTTTTGAAAACTTTTGTTTGCATTATGGTGATTCCACTTATTTGGGTAACAAAAGGATGACCAAAAGGTAAACATTATCGTTTGATCATTAACAATTTTTAAATTTAATAAGGCAAAATTTACACCTATACTGTCAAATTAAAAATAAATATCTTTAAATATTGTTAAACATACAATATAAACTTAGATATGAATCCAGCAAGTAATGACAACTATAGTTGTGAATGAGTGAAACACGCTTTTCTCGTGAAACACGCTTGGATGCACCCTTTTCAGCTTTATAAATAATTCAGTAGAAAATAGGAAAATTTGAAATAATTAAAGAATAAGTGAAACCAAAGTTTACTACTAAAAGTACATCTTCCCTCTTTGGAATTTAGACCCAACTTTTTATTTATTTATTTATTTCATATAGGATTTTTTTTTCCATGATCTAAAAATAATTCCATTAGTAAATAAAGAGAAATATAAATACAAATATATATTGAAATATATATCAAATAAGTACCCAATAATTTTTATGAGAGACTAAAGCATGTCTGAACTCACACAAAATTTTAATAGAATTCCACAAAGACTTAAAAGGAGTGTACCATAGTACACTTTTATTCATGTCTCATCGTACTCTTTTTATTCTAAAACACATTTTTTTAACTTTTTTTTTTCTCGTACTTATTCCCTAATGATGAGTGCTTAAAAAGTACTAAAGATACCATGATTTAATGCACTTTAATTGATTAAATAGATTTATATATGCACGATTTTATCATATTTTATATAATTCTATCTTTTCGGAATCACGGGTATTTTTATTATTTTTCAGCAATTTTCGCTTCCAAAATAAATTCATTTACTTGAAGAATGTTTTAAAATAATTGGAAGCAATCCATCACAATATTTAAAGTATAGTATTTATTTACTATTCAAAAAGGTGAAGAAAAAAATAATAAAGAAAAATCAAAAAAAAGGGAAAAATGAAGAAATGGTCAAAACTGCCCTGTCTGCGCTCAGCCTGCCCAGCACGCGCACTGTCCGCGCGCAGCCTGCCTGTCATCCCGCGCGCAGCACGCCAGTCCACGCCGCACACCTCGCTCGCCTGCCTGCGCCCAACGTTCACATCCCGCGCGCAACACCTCGCGCGCCCTGCGCCCAACGCCTGCCTGACCGCGCGCGCGCCTGCCGCCCACCAGCCTGCCAGCGCGCCCAGCCAGCCTGTCATGGTGCCTTTTCACCCACTTTTTACATTTTTACATTTTTAGCTCCATATTTTCACCTATAAATACACCCCCTCCCCTTTGTATTTCACACACCTAATTTAGAGCTCTCTTCTCTCTCTCTCTCTAGAAAGCTTTCTTAGTTTTCTTAGTTTTATTTTTAGTTTTTTTTATTAGTTTTAAAGTTTTTCTCATTTTGAGAAGAACTTAGTTATGTTCTT
>CM055640.1:73886825-73966824 GCA_029378325.1 Elaeagnus macrophylla | reverse complement strand
TTACATACTATGTAACACAGTTTACATACCTATTTACATACTATGTAACATAGTTTACATACCTGATAGTATGTTTACATACTTGATCATAGTATATTTTTTTAAAATTTTAGCCTTATTTTTGCTAATATTTGTAATCTTAAATTGAATTCTAGACTCTTAGTCATAAAACAAAAACATATATAGTGAACCTTAAAAAAATAAATAGGGAATTGTGAATGAGAAATTAAAAATAAATATTAAAGAGATCTTTAAAAAAAATTAAGAGAGCATCAGTTGTAGAATATGTTCCTCACTGAGAGCTTAAATCCCAAATCAGGTCAAAGTGAAGATATTTCAAATTACACATCATATGCACTCTTTTCTTCGGTGAATGAAATTTATGATAACATATTAGAAAGAAAAACAAGACACAAAACTAAGGATACGTATAGGCTAATTTGTAAATAAGCTGAAAATTTGTAAAGGGTAAAATAAGTGTGGATGAACAACAATCGAGTCGTCAACCAATAAAAATGACGACTGAAACGATATCTCGGCCTAATCATTGTACCTGCATCTTCATATCAACTAAGAGACACGAATTGTCTCTTGTGACCTTAGTAGAACAATAGAGGCCTTTTAACATCTGGAAAAATAAAAAAGCTAAGACATCTTAAAAATAGGAGGAGAAAAAAAATCATTATAAATCCAATCAAGGCGAGGAATTTTATAAACAAATACAATTAACAAGAAGGCAAACATGACCAAAAAATAGTTTACATACATGTTTACATAGTATGTAATACAGTTTACATACCTGTTTACATAGTATTTAAACAGGTTACATACCTGTTTACATAGTATGTGTATATATACTTTGTTTTGCCTAGCAAAAATGGAGTATTTCAGTTTATCACCATATGCTCCTCATATGCATTCCTCTCTTTGCTCTAAAACATAAATCCAAATTAATATTATAATTAATTCATTCCAAATTGTTAATGCCCAATATGGTTTCTAACTAATGTTAGGAAATCAAAAATACACTGACAATTTTGAATTTCTCATAATAATGATCATACATATTCTACACAATATGCAAAAAAACTGGAACTAATATTTATATATATATATATATAGAGGACGAGCTTGTTACAATAGTGATTCTGTGTGAGAGTCATAAACTTACAAAAGTTATTATGATTCTGATTCCGTGTGAGAGTAGAGAAGAAAACTGCTTAAAATGGTTAAACGGACAGAAGGTAAAATAATAATCTCATGTATTACAAAACGGTACCGTAGAGCGATAAATGAAAAATCACCCTTTTTACCCAAAATTGGTATATTTTGGGTCATTAATTCTGCAATATTGGTATAGCGAGCACAATGTTTGATTGAAAAATTTCCAATAAAAGAAAGATAATGCTTAGTATTAGCAGCCAAAATACCATATTAAGATAAGTCAGTATTATGTAATTTGACTTTTTCCACAGCTTGAATAGAGTCGCCTTCAAAAATTACATTTTGTACGCCCAATTGAAATCTCAATCTTGATCCTTCCCTTTAAGCTAGGAGCTCGACTATAAGTGGATCTGCTACTAGTTTGTTCTTAACCACACCATTTTCATCATGATTACGAACCACTACTTCAATGCCAAAAATGGATGATTTATCATCCCATGTTGCATCCACATTTATTTTTACCCAATTTGGAGGAGATTTAAGCTAAATAGAAGGTATACTCCGATGAGGCATAGAAGAGCAAGCCTTAAAATTATGAAGAAAAAAATTTGTTGCCCTTAAAACTTCAGTAGGCTCCCAAATCTTTTTATCATGAGCTAATCTGTTTCTAGCATGCCAAATAGACCAAAGAACACAAAAGAACATATCCAACTCAATTTCGTTCAAATTCTGGAGGATCTTTTGTTGAAATATTAAACTTGATTTGTATAAGTCATTTAAATCTTCTAGATTGTCTTAGACTTTGCTGTTGTTGTTGTTGTACTAATAAATATTTAGTAGTTGTAAGAGTGAGACTAATAAATGTAAGTAGGTATGAGTTGTGTAGGTGTGAGACTAATGTAGGTAGTTGGGAAGTGATTTAATAAATTGCTTAGGAGGTATAGAGAAGTGCTTTTGGAAGCCTATAAATAGAGCTTCTCTAGCACCATATGTATTCAAGCCAAAAAAAAATCATCAAGCAAGTTTAAGAAATAAACTTGAGTAATTTTTCTTCTAAAGTTCTTTCTATTATATATTTTCCTCCTAAAATCCTCTCTTGCAAAAGCCCACCATACAACAAAGTGTGGTATCAAAGCTTAGGTAGTGAAGAGTTTAGTTCAAGAAGATGGCAAGCAATGCCATGGCTCCCTTCCAAGAATGGGTATGTTGAATCACAAGATGAGACTACTCTTTCTCAAGCACAAGGAGATGTTCTTAAGGATTCAAGAAAGAAAGACAAGAAGGCTCTCTTTCTCATCTTTCAAGCATTGGATGATGATGACTTTGAGAAGGTGTCCGAAGCAAAAACATCCAAGCAAGTATGAGATATGCTTCAAACTTCTTATAAGGGAGCGGAACCGGTAAAGAAGGTATGTCTTCAAACTCTAAGAGGAGAGTTTGAATCTTTACACATGAAAGAATCCGAAACAATTTCGAAATATTTTTCTAGAGTTTTAACCGTTTCTAATCAACTAAAAAGAAATGGTGAAACTTTGGGTGATGTAAGAATTATGGAGAAAATTCTTCGCTCTAAAACTAAAAATTTTGAGCATATTGTTGTCACGATTGAAGAGACAAAGAATTTAGAAGAAATGACAATTGAGCAACTTTTGGGCTCTTTACAAGCATATGAAGAGAGGAATAAAAGAAAAAATGAGACCGTTGAGCAAGTTCTTCAAACAAGATTCACACTAAAAGAGGAACAAGAATGATTTGGCAAAGAAAGAAGCCAAAATGGAAGAGGTCGTGGTCGTGGTCGTGGACGAGGAAGAGGTGGTTTCAAGACTTTCAACAATGAAGAAAAGAGACAAGAGCCAAGTTCATCAAGAGGTCGTGGTAGAAGCAACCATGGGGTAAGAAATTATAACCCATAAATTCAATGTTATAATTGTCAAAGATTTGAACATTATGCTTCCGAATGTAGAGCTCCAAAGAGGAATGAAGAAAGAGCCAATTTTGTGGAAGACAAAATTGAAGAAGATACCACCTTATTCCTAGCATACAAAGGATAGGAAGGAAGAGAGAAAAACACATGGTACCTTGATACCGGCGCAAGCAACTATATGTGTGGAAATAGAGATATGTTCGTGGAGCTTGATGAAGTAGTAAATAGTGCAATCACTTTTGGGGATGAATCCACAATTCCTATAAAAGGCAAAGGTATCCGTATTCGCTTGAAGAATGAAGGATACCAATTTATTTCAAATGTTTATTATGTGCCAAAAATGAAGAGTAATATTTTGAACTTGAGTCAACTCTTAGAAAAAAGCAATGATGTTCACATGAGAGACAATAGCCTTTCTCTAAGAGATCATAATTTTAACTTGATAGCCAAAGTTCCAATGGCCAAAAATAGAATGTTTTTGTTAAACATTTAAAATGATGTTGCATAATGTTTAAAGGCTTGTTTCAAAGATATATCTTGTCTTTGACATTTAAGATTTAGACACTTAAATTTTGGTGATCTAAAATTGCTTTCTTACAAGAATATGGTGAAATGATTGCTTACCATCAATCTACTAACCAACTTTGTGAAGGGTATTTGCTTGGAAAACAGTTTAGAAAAAGTTTTCCTAAAGAATCAACTACAAGAGCAAGAAGACTGCTTAAACTAATCCATATCGACATGTGTGGTCCAATCACTCCAAGTTCATTTGGTAAGAACAAATATTTTCTTCTCTTCATTGATGATTATTCAAGAAAAACTTGGGTATATTTTTTGAAGAAAAAATCTGAAGTTTTTGGAGTCTTCAAGAAATTCAAAGCACTTGTTGAAAAAGAAAGTGGACGTAAAATTATGTCTATGAGATTCGATCAAGAAGGAGAATTCTTATCAAAAGATTTCAAAGAATTCTACGAAAATAATGGAATTCGTCGTCCTCTAACGGTTCCAAGAACTCCTCAACAAAATGGTGTAGCAAAAACAAAGAATAGAACCATCCTCAACATGGCTCGAAGCATGTTAAAGAGCAAGAAGATGCCCAAAGAAGTTTGGGCCGTAGCTGTAGCAAGTGCCGTTTACTTATCAAGCCGATCTCCTTCAAGAAGTGTTTGGGGCAAAATTCTTTAAGAAGCTTAGAGTGGTAGAAAGCCAAGTGTTTCACATTTAAGAGTCTTTGGAAGCATCGCCTACGCCCATATTCCCAAAGAAAGAAGAACCAAGCTCGATGATAGGAGCAAGAAGCTTATCTTCATTGGCTATGACACAAGTTCAAAAGGTTACAAGCTTTACAACCCAACAAATGACAGGATCGTCAAAGCCGAGATGTAGAGTTCGATGAAGAAGGTATGTGGGATTTGAATGCTGAAGATGAAGACTATGACACTATGTTTTTCTTTGAAGAAGAAGAAGATCCAAGAAGAGAAGAAGATCCAAGAAGAGAAGTCAGAGATGAAGATGAAGAACCACATACCCCATTTCATCCACTATTGCCATTGAGAAACTCATCTCCTTCAAGTAAAAGTTCAAATGAAAGTTCAAGTACAAATGCAAATGGAGCATCAATTGAAGCAACAAGCCAAACTACAATTCAAGTGAGAGGACTCAAAGAACAAGAGAATTAGAAGAGCTTTATGAGGTAACCCAACCTCTAAATAATTTTGATGTAACTCTTTTTTGTCTTCTTGGCGAATGTGAACCAATAGGTTTTGAAGAAGCTATCCAAAACAAGAAGTGGAGAGATGCCATGGATGAAGAAATAAAGTCAATCATAAAGAACGACACATGGGAACTTTCTTATCTTCCACAATGACAAAAAACTATAGGAATAAAGTGGGTGTACAAAGCAAAGAAGAATGTCCAAGGAGAGATAGAAAGATACAAGGCAAGATTGATTGCTAAAGGTTATAGTTAAAGGCAAGGAACTACGATGAGGTATTTGCTCCTGTCGCTCGCTTAGAAACTATAAGATTAATTCTTTCTTTAGCAGCCCAAAATAAATGAAGCATTTATGAAATGGATGTCAAGTCTGCATTCTTGAATGAATATCTTAAATTAGAGGTTTATGTTGAACAACCTCTAGGCTATGTGGCAAAAGGACATGAAGATAAGGTCCTAAAATTGAAAAAGGCCCTTTATGGGTTAAAGCAAGCACCAAGAGCATGAAATAGCAGAATCGACAAATATTTTCAAGAAAATGACTTCAAAAAAAGTCCTCATGAACATGCTCTCTATGTAAAAGTGAAAAATGATGATATTATGATTGTTTGTTTGTACGTAGATGATTTAATCTTCACAAGTAACAATCCGAGATTGTTTGAAGAATTCAAGAGAACTATGACCAAAGAGTTCGAGATGACCGACATTGGGCTCATGTCATACTACCTTGGCATTAAAGTCAAGCAAGGAGAAAATGAAATTTTCATATCTCAAGAAGCATATGCAAAAAAAGTGCTCAAGAAGTTCAATATGAACAATTCTAAGCCCAAAAGCACACCCATGGAGTGTAGAGTCAATCTATCATCAAAAGAAGAAAGAGTAGATCCAACTCTTTTCAATAGCCTAATTAGAAGTCTACGCTACCTAACATGCACTAGGCCAGATATTCTCTATGCAGTTGGAATTGTTAATCGTTACATGGAATCTCTAATAAATAATCACCTAAAGGCTGCAAAGAGAATTCTTAGATATATCAAAGGTACTATAAATCTTGGCCTATTCTATTATTCTTCTAACAACTCTAAACTTGTTGGTTATAGCGATAGCAATTGGGCTGGTGATTATGATGATAGAAAAAATACAAGTGGATTTGTGTTTTTCATGGGAGATACTGCTTTCACTTGGATGTCAAAAAAGCAACCCATTGTGACACTGTCTACTTGTGAAGCAGAATATGTAGCTGTTACATCTTGTGTTTGTCATACAATATGGCTTAGAAATTTGCTGAAAGAATTGAAGATGCCACCACAAACAGAAATAGAAATCTATGTTGATAACAAGTCTGTTATTACATTGGCAAAGAATCCTGTGTTCCATGATAGAAGCAAGCACATAGACACACGCTACCACTTCATAAGAGAATATATCACAAAGAAGGAAGTTGTAGTCAAACATGTGAGCACTCATGAACAAGTTGCAGATATCTTCATGAAGCCACTCAAACAAGAAGTTTTTCTCAAGCTGCGAAGACTTCTTAGAGTTTCACCAAATCAAGTTTAAAGGGGAGTGTTGAAATATTAAACTTGATTTGTAAGTCATTTAAATCTTCTAGATTGTCTTAGACTTTGTTGTTGTTGTTGTTGTACTAATAAATATTTAGTAGTTGTAAGAGAGACTAATAAATGTAAGTAGGTATGAGTTGTGTAGGTGTGAGACTAATTAATGTAGGTAGTTGGGAAGTGATTTAATGAGTTGGTTGGGAGGTATAGAGAAGTGCTTTTAGAAGCCTATAAATAGAGCTTCTCTAGCACTATTTGTATTCAAGCCAAAAAGAAATCATCAAGCAAGTTTAAGAAATAAACTTGAGTAATTTTTCTTCTAAAGTTCTTCCTCTCATATATTTTCCTCCTAAAATTCTCTCTTGCAAAAGCCCATCATACAACACCTTTCCACCCAAATAGATAGTGACTGGCACTTTAAGCTCTACCTTCAGGCCACTTAATCTCCAAGCTTTAGCTACCTTCTCACTCTGAACAAGTGCATGCATACTTATTTTCACAACAACATCATCAACACTTACATAAAGGATCACAGGAACTCTCTTTTTGTAGAGATTTCCAAATGATGGTAGTATATCATGAGCTGCTCGCCAAGCAAAGTCTTAATCTTACTTGGACCCTTCAAGTTCCAAATCTTACTCCATGGAAAACGGGATCAAACATTTACATTTGTATCCATATGAGAAGAACCTGCATTCATTAACAGTTTAGATTTGATGATTAAATTATAAGCACTTTTGACAGAAAATAAACCATTCCCATTAAAGTGCCAATACAATTCATCTTGCAAGCTCACACTACTTAACAGAATGAATAAAATATCATCAGCTTCAATAGGCATGAAAAGTTGCCTCACCATTTGAACCTTCCATGACATATTACATGGATTAATAAGATTAGCAACTTTATGAAAACCACTTGCCCGATTTGGTGAAAAAATCTTAAAATTTGGACATGGGAGCCAAGGTTCCGTCCCAATATTAATATTTGTACCATTACCCACTCTCCATTTAATACCTTTAAGTAAAACCCATCTGCTCCATAATGCTTTTAAAAGTATAAGAGGCAGATTTCTTAACATGACAATTTAGAAAAATAGAGTTATGAAAAGATTTTGCTTTAAGTACCCTAGCACAAAGGGAATTAGGTTCTTTAATAAATCTCCAATCTTGGTTAGCTAACAGGGCTAGATTAAAACTTTCAAAATCATGAAACCCCATGCCACCAAGGGCCTTGAAACTTTCAAAATCACAGAACCCCATGCCACCAAGGGCCTTGGCAAGCATATTTTATACCAAGAAATTCAATTAATTCCTTTCTTCTTGCCATTACTCCACCAAAAATCGCTAAGTAGTTTATTCAAACCATCATAGAAACATTTGAGAAGTATAAAAATATTCATAGCATATTTATGAATTGCTTGTCCAACCCCTTTAATAAGAATCTATTTTCCTTCCTTGGAAAGCAATTTTTCGTTTCATCCTTTAAAACATTAAAAGCTCGGGTTTTATTCCTTCCTACAAAAGTAGGAAGTCCAAGATATTTAGCATGAGAACCAACACAAGGAATCAACAGCACAGAACAAATACTCTTGTCTAACATTAATATCGACATTAGGACTGAAAGTAAGAGCAGATTTATTTACACTAATTTCCTGTCCTGAAATACTCTCATAAGTATCCAATAAATTTCTGACATATTCAGTGCAAGAAACAGAAGCCTCAAGGAAAAACAAAGGCTATCATCAGGAAATAACAAGTGATAAATTATAGGACCCCATAAAATTTTTCCTTCTTGTTTTGCTGTTTTAATCCCCCGAGCAGAATGGATTATCCTAAAAGGGGAACAGATTTAATACACACCATAATTAAATCAATCCAATCAGCATGAAAACCCATTCTCCTCATTACTGCTTCCAGAAACTTCCACTCAACTCGGTCATAATCTTTTGCTATATCAAGCTTGATAGCCATGTAACCATTTTTAGTTTTCTTTTTCAAACTCATAGAGTGCAAAAGTTCATAAGCAATCAGAATATTATCCGTTATAAGTCTACCAGGAATAAAAGCACTTTGACAATCACTTATCACTTGACCCATTATCTTTTTAAGCCTATTAGTAATACATTTTGAGGCTAATTTATAGAGTACATTGCATAAATTAATAGGCCTAAATTGAGACAAGTGGAAAGGTTTTTAGCTTCAGGGATTAAAGAAATGAAAGTGTAATTGTTTTTTCATCAAGAATCTTTTCATTCAATAATTTTAAAACACAATCACAAGCATCAGAACCAATTATATGCGAGTATTTTTGACATACCGTCAGGACCCTTTGGTTTTAAGGGGTGCATTTGTGCGAGAGCTTCAAGAATGTCTTCGGACGTGAATTAATCTAACAAATCATTATTCATCGCTTGGGTCACCTTTGGCTTAACACATATGAGATGATTCTCAACCAAATTACCCAATTAGGATTGAAAAAGTTTCGTAAGATGATCCTAAGCAACTCGTTTAAAATTAGTTGTTATATATATTAAATAAATATATAAAAAATTAACTAAATTATACCAATTTAAAAAATAATTATTATATTTAATTTGAAGAAATTAAAAAAAAAAATAAGTATAATGTTACTTTCAAGAAAATACTCTTATAAGAATATAATAAGTTTTTCTTATAAAAATGAAGCTTTTATGAGATAATTGAATCTTAAAATAATTTTTATCGCAATTTTTTTAACAATTATATATTTTTACGATTCTTTGAATAGTAAAAAAGTTTTTAAATAAGAAATTGTGAATTTCTTTTTAAAAAAAATTGAATTTACAAACAAATAATGACAGAAGTAGATAAAAATATCGAATGTATGACACAAACTTAGAGACGAATCTCTAATTATTATGTACTAACTTCCTAACTGACATTATTATAAAAATAAAAAAATAAACTCTCTACAAGCATGGTGGGAAGTGAGAAATACGTATTATATTTATTTCAAATCAAATCATTTTTTTCTAGAGCTAGCTTTATATATATATATCTATATAGGCGAATTGTCCTCCATACAAATAATATTTATTTGATTTTATTTTATTTGAGATTTTTTTCATTTGAAAAAATAATTTATGAGTTGATGTCAAAAAATTATCAAAGAAGTAAAAAAATTTATATTTCATTTTTTTATTTTATAATTTTTTTATTTGATAATTTTTTTATATTATTTTTATTTTGTTTGATAATGTTGTTTTGGAGTTGATTTTAAAGGATATATTTCTAATTGTATAAAAAAATAATATCATACCTTATGAGCTTTATTTGTTCTTTAGCTATGACTGAGTTACTTCATTTGTTCTCTAAAAACAATAATACCATACCTTATGAACTTTATTTGATATTAAAGGATATACTTTTAATTGTATAAAAAAAGAATATCATACCTTATGAGTTTTATTTGTTCTCTAGCTATGACTGTGTTACTTCATTTGTTCTCTAGCAATGCAAAGGTAACATAAATTTGTACTCATATTAATTATAATAATTTTTTTTTTAAAATTATTTAAAAGTGAATAAATTTTTTCATTTTCAAAATTACTTGACCACTTGTCACACGATAATTAATATGAGCATAAAATTATGTGTCTTAGCATTATACTTTATCACTAACAAAAAAATCACTCATCTTCTATCAGATTATTTTTTGTCACATTAAAAATAAGTATATATATGAGTATTAATTTAATATTTTTTTATTGTTCAATTTTAAATAATATATAACAGTTTAATTAGCTATTTTTATGATGACATTATCTATTTTAGAAACAGTTTGTTGAATAGCAGAACTTGTTTGACATCAAAATTTGAACAATTTAAATAGAAGACATCTTTTAATATCTTTAATTTATTTTACATAATCTCTTACATTTAAAAAAAATACATATAACATAAATTTTACTTGAAAAAAGAATTTACTAATTTATTGTTATTGTTTCATTATTTACATGCTTGCTATTATTTAAAACAAAATAAATAAATAACACAAATTTATATTAGAATTTATTTAAGAATCATTAATTATATCTTTAATAATAATAAAATAAATCATTAATTATATCTTTATATATTTCTATTTCTAGTATTGATGAGTGCTTAAAAAGTATTAAAGATACCATGATTTAATATACTTTAATTGATTAAATAGATTTATATATGCATGATTTTATCATATTTTATATAAATATATCTTTTCAAAATTACGAGTATTTTTATTATTTTTCAAGAATTTTCGCTTCTAAAATAAATTAATTACTTGAAGAATGTTCAAAAATAGTTGAAAGCAATCCATTACAATATTTAAAGTATAATATTTATTTACTATTCAAAAAATGGAAGAAATGGTCAAAACAGCCATGTCGCGCGCAGCACACCCTTCCACGCCGCACACACCGCGTGCAGCACGCTAGTGCCTGTCTGAGCCCAACACCTGCCTACCCGCAAGCGCTTCATCTCCCACGCCTTGCACCTACCAGCCAGCTTGTGCGCCCAGCCAGCCTGTCATGTGTGCTTACACACCCACTTGTGTCATTTTGACATTTTTTGCCAATTTTAGCCCCATATTTTCACCTATAAATACATCCCCTCCTTTTTGTATTTCTTATATAACATGCTTAATGCTTATAGGATAAAGCTTGCAAAATATTGTTATTTCTTAGAAACACTTTTCAAAACATTTATTCTTTATTTAAGAGTAACATGAATCATCCCTTAAACTTATTATAATGGAGCCTTACATAAGTCACCCGTCGGCGACTGGCATGTGTGAAAGATATATGCAAGTGAGACTTAACTTATAACTTAGCAAAATTGGACACATAATTCTCACATGCACATGCGTCCAAACCAACGGTAAGGACTCTTTAGTCTCCTAGTACCCTAACTTACACGAGAGACACTTCTCGCATACGACCCTTAAACTTATCATAGCTTATCATATCGTGTCTCTCCAAGACACTTAACTTATATTTGGAAGATTCAGGCATCCTATCAAACCCTAACTTACAAAAGAGACACTTCCCGAACACGACCCTTAAACTTATCATAGCTTATCATATCGTGTCGCTCCAAGACACTTAACTTATATTTGGAAGATTCAGGCATCCTATCAAAATATATGCTTGCTTGAAAACTTTGCTTAGAAAGATCTTATTTCTTTTG
This sequence comes from Elaeagnus macrophylla, assembly GCA_029378325.1. NCBI lineage: Eukaryota > Viridiplantae > Streptophyta > Magnoliopsida > Rosales > Elaeagnaceae > Elaeagnus > Elaeagnus macrophylla. Next base: position 73,955,254 of record CM055640.1, on the reverse strand, counting down.
AAAGGTTTCATATGAATAAAAAATTTTATAAAACTTATGCTTATGATGAAATGCATGAAATAATGCATATGTCAAACAATGCTCAATTGCACATAGAAAAACTTGAGACATATATCGTAGAAATTCATAAAATATTATTTTACCTCAAACAATAATATAACACACAACTTTTTATAACAATAATCAAACATATAGTCAGACAAACAAATAAACATATACTTAATATTTCATGTAGGGTCAGTTACCTCAAAATGCTGCAATATTTCAAAATACCATATGATCTAGGCACAACCAATATTATCCTATAATTTTCAAGAGTAAAATAATCAACTTATAATCTTAATTATAAGGATATAACTATTTATTTCCCTTTTATTCTTTCTTAAATCATATTCCTTGTATAATTCCATAAATTATGACACTTTTGATAAATAATTTATATTCTAAATTTTTTTTTTACACTTATAGAAGATTATCCCAAGAAAAATATATAACACTTGTTATAACCTAAAAATATAAGCTAATCTGAACACGTCTCAATACATGATTTTTTACTGAATACAAACAATTAATTTCTTCGTAAAATTTTTTGGAGTCAAACTAGACACATGTATTTAGTTGTATTAAAATTTCATATTCAAATGATATAGGAATCATATTCAAAACATACTTGAAAATCGGTTTACGAAATTTGTTAGGAAATTTTCTGGTCAAAGTACCCCTTATTCAAAAATAGCTCAAATATTCTATAAAATTTATTTGACTTCAAAATTTTCATAAAAAATCAATAACATACATTTAAAGTTGTTATTAAAATTTTAGATTAAATAACTAGGTTAGAGAATCTAAAACTATTTTTATTTCAGATGTTAATACAAAAATTGTGGAATTTTAGATTTTCATATCTAAATTTGAAAATTCATGAAAATTAAAAAACAAAACATTTTTGAGTGATTCAAAAATCATTAGACTTGAAAACATGTCTATAGTTTTCAATAAAAAATTCAAGTCCTAATTCAGAATATAACTATTTCGAAATTATCATAAAATATACTTCAATCAAAATTTTAAGGTTTTAAGATTTCATTCTAGCCTTTTTTTCCCCTCTTAATTTTAGTGCATAAAAGGACATAAAAATGTGTAGAAAACTCAGATTATCTACAGTTGTATCATAAAAATTTAGAATTTTTATTTCCCCTTAAAATCCTTAATAAAAACATACGAAAACTATAAACAAATTGTGAGTTTTAGGACTAAATTCTTACATTAAAATTGCTTCTATGGTTGCTTGAAAAACTTAGAATGCTAGAAACCAAAGAGAGGAGGGAGAGAGAGAAAAAGATTTAACGTGAAAATATTTCACGCTTTTATTTTATTTTAGACTTTTTATTTTGTTTTGTTTTCTTGTTGAATACAAACTTTAATTTTTTAAGTAACTTAATCACAATTATATTCTAACACAAACACTCCGTTTTTCAAATTAATAATATTATTATTGTTATTATTATTTTTTTTTGCATCGTTACATTTTATTTGAAAATTTATAACTTTTTAATATATATATATATAAATATAATTTACTTTATAATATTTATAATATTTACTTGATAATAATTTTTTATTAATTTTATATAAAAAGGAGAATTTTTCACTCAAACTAAATATTTTCAAACTTTTATATAAAAATAAGAGTTGATTTTGTTTGATATTATTTTTGACATTTTTACTTTTTTCTTTAACATTTATTTTTAAACTTATATTTATTCTTTATAATTAAAATATACGTAACGTTATGTCATTAACAATAACTATTTATTATAAAATTCTCATCATAATTATATATGTATGGCTAAACAACTTATTACCCTCTATCTTTCTATCCAAAAAAAAAAAAAAAAACTTATTAGCCTCTATCTTTTACCAATTTTACCATTATCATTTTTTAACTTTTACTAAGTTTAACTATAATTATATAATTTTTACTTTAAATTTGATTTTTTAACACCGATCGAAAACTAGTACGTCAATACATGCAAGTTTTTTTGTGTTATATATGATTCTTTCTGTGGCTAAAAAAGCCCCCAAAATATTAGTGGGGGAACTTTTTTAAAATATATATTTTAAAACTTTACACATTTATTTTAAATACTTCATATAGTAATACAATATAATCTTATGATATAATGGTTAATCAGTGATAAGAATTATTTTTATTTCATTTTACGTCATAGATTTAAACTGAATATTAAAAAAATTATATATAACTAGTGATTGTTTATGTAAGTTTTATAACTTCTAAAACTTATCGTTGACACAGTTGTATTTAGTTTCCACATACTTCTTAGATTTTAGAAATGTTGAACATATTCTTACATTTAAATAAAAGATAAATTTTTAATTCCAACATGTTCGAGTTATTAACGTTGTAACATGTATAACTTTTTTTTCTTCTTTCTATAAAAATAAAGGATCAAAATAATTAACTCTAATAATGTAATTATTGTATGTAATAATATTTTAAAATAAATATAAAAATAATATTTACTTGAAGTATTTGTTAACATCTTTAAAATTGAAGGTGTTATAGATAAAATTTTAATTTATATTATTTTTTAGCATTAAGTAATCAATAAAAATTAAATTAATGAAAATAAAAATGTTTCAATCAAATTTTTTAATTGAACACCACTGGCGCAGGCAGTAGCGAAAGTTGACCAGTCAGAGCATACAAGTGCCTTAAACGACATAGTACAATCCCGTAACACGTTAACTTTTTAAAAAATAAATATTTAATATTAAAATTTTAATCAATCAACTTGACAAAAAAAACTTTGCAAAAAAATAAAAATAAAAATAAAATAATAATAAAATAAATTAAAAATACATTTCACAAAAAGTTAAACTAATAAAAATAAAAATGTTTCAATCAAGTTTTTTAATTGAACACCACTGACACAAGCAGTAGCTGATGTTGACCAGTTAGACCATTCAAGTGCATTAAACGACATAGTACAAACCCTGTCAAGTTTGAAAACTCAGCCATCACACTTTCCAAGTCTACGTTTGACAACAAACGAGTCATGACAATAAGAAATACAAAGCTAGTTGTTTAATTATTCCATGAAAAATAATCCCAAGACCTCAGCAGATGGAGAAGCAAGAAATGGTAAATCCTACCAAAATGATAATCACGTTCTTTCGGATATTAATTTTGGTGACTTTATTCGCAGTTCAGCTTAGAGCTGACCCAAATGATTGTAAAGTCGAAAGATGTAAACATGGAGGCCCTCGAATTCGATTCCCATTCCGGCTCAAAGGTCATCACTCAGATCACTGTGGCTATCCTGGGTTTGAGTTATCTTGTAGTGCTGGGAATGATACTATTCTTCAGCTTCCAACACAAGAAAAATTCTATGTAAAAAGCATCGATTATAAATCTCAGGTAATGGAAGTGTATGACCCACTTAATTGCCTTCTGGGTTTGTTTTTGAGAATCCATCATCATTTATTAAATACTCCTTTCTCATTCTCTAAAGAGAACTCAGATCTGACCTTGTTCAATTGTTCTGCATTAGAAAGGAAGGGAATGTATTATAATAATCCCATCTCTTGCCTAAGTGGTTTTGGTTACCAAATTTATGCATTCGCTTCTTCCACTTATATCGATGGTTTTCCACTTGTGGGTTGTAAGAAGATTTATAGCATTTCATCTGTTCCAGATAATGTTTACTTCCAATGTCAAAATTTTCAATTGAATTGGTCAAAACCAAGTTGCAAAGATTGTGAAGCTTTGGGAAAAAGTTGTGGGTTGAAGAATGGTACCAAAACTGAAATTGAATGTTTTCATCCTGGTCCTAGAGGTAACTTTTTTTTTTTCTTTCTTTTTAAATATAAAAAATTGTTCAATTTTCCAGTATTTTATCCTTTTGAATTGTACAAGTTTAAAGTGTATAGAACATTAGAACAACCCTTTCATTTCATTTTTAACTTTCCTAAATATGTTCAAATTCCAAATATTTTACAATGATATAAACATGTATTCGGGGCATGTTCTCGAAGTTTATTCTATGCATATGGTTTTATATTTGCATTTTTGAAAACATATTTATATGAGAAATAAATTTGTATATTATGAGTTGAATGCATTTTAAAATCATTACAATAATTTGAACATTTTTTCAATCGTTAAAAGGAATGATAGAAATGAAACCAGTCTAAAACTGTGTTACATATGAAACGGAGCCAATATAAATTTCACTAATCTTTCCGAGTAATTCCTCATAGAATGGATCCTGATAGTTGTTTAGAAACTGTGAGTTCTTGATATTTGACACTAGGATATATATCATGTTTATGCTATCTACATTCACAAAGACGACAGCTTGACTATGTAATTATGTTCTACAGATAAATCAATAAAGTTTGTGGCTACTGGTGCAAGCTTAGGTGGATATCTTTTGATCTTACTGTCTCTTGTGGCTTATCGTGCTTACCATTCCAACAAACTTGATAAACATAATCGACTAAGAATAGAAACCTTTTTGGAGGATTACAAGGCTATTAAACCAAGCAGATATTCATATGCTGGTATCAAGAGGATTACAACTGAATTCAAGGATAAGTTGGGGCAAGGAGCTTATGGAACTGTTTTCAAAGGAAAGCTCTCTAATGAACTTTTTGTTGCTGTCAAAATTCTCAACAGCTCAAAGGGAAATGGAGAAGAGTTCATAAATGAAGTGGGCACAATGGGACGAATGCACCATATCAATGTGGTTCGTTTAGTCGGTTATTGTGCTGATGGATTTAGGAGAGCTCTTGTTTATGAGTTCTTACCAAATGGTTCTCTACAATAGTACATATCTTCGCCAGACTTTGAGGACTTTCTTGGTTGGCAGAAACTGCAAGATATTACTTTAGGCATAGCCAAAGGAATTGAATATCTTCACCAAGGGTGCGAACAAAGAATACTTCATTTTGACATTAAACCTCATAATGTATTGCTAGACCAAAACTTCACTCCAAAAATTTCCGATTTTGGTTTGTCAAAATTGTGTTCCAAGGACCAAAGTACAATTTCAATGACGATGGAACAAATAATCAAGAAACCCAGTTTATACAGAGATAGAATCTGATAAAGGAATAAACTGAATGTATTGATATTAATTAATTAGGCGTTGCCTTATACATATATATATACAAACTAAACGTAACTAACTCTAACTAATTACATTCTGTTACAATCTATTAGAGTATAGACACACGTGTATAACACAACTTATACTCACTATTATCCCCCCACAAACTCAGGTCTAGGCAAGACCAGAAGTTTGTCTTTAAGAAACAAAAAACGAGCAGTAGACAAAGGTTTAGTGAGAGCATCGGCAAGTTGATCCTCAGAACACACATATTGAACATCTAACATTTTATTAACCACCTGTTCACGAACAAAGTGAAAATCAATCTCAATATGCTTCGTACGAGCATGCACGACTGGATTCCGAGCCAAATGTTGGGTGCTCACATTGTCACAAAAAATAACTGGCACATTATCACACAACACACTAATCTCACCAAGCAAGGACTGAAGCCACAACACTTCTGCAGTTACTAGAGCTAAAGCTCGATACTCAGACTCAGTGGAAGAACAAGAAACAACCTTTTGTTTGCTAGACACCCACGAAATCATACTATTGCCCAGAAAAACACAATAAGCACCAATGTTGCGGTGATCATTAGAGGAACCCGCCCAATCAGCATCATAGAAACCAATAATATCAACAACATCAGATTTCTGCAATAATAAACCATGTGCAGCCGTCCCACTTAGGTAACGCAACACCCTTTTTGCTGCCAACCAGTGTATGTCTGTAGGAGACTGAAAAAATTGACAAAGCTTATTCACAATATAAGCAATATCAGGACGAGTTACAGTGCAATATTGCAATGCTCCAACAACACTGCGATACAAAGTGGGATCAAACAAAGGCTGACCATCAAATTTGGAAAGAGTTTTACCAGAAGAAGCAGGAGAACTAAGAGGTTTAGAATGCTGCAACCCACTCTTATCCAACAAATCCGTCACATATTTATGCTGAGAAAGATGAAAATATTGAGGAGACCGAAAAACCTCAATCCCAAGAAAGAAAGAAATATTTCCAAGATCCTTAAGAGCAAATTTATCCTTGAAAACACTAATAAATTCACTTATCAACTCAGCATTATCTCCAGTTACTATGATATCATCGACATAAACGAGAATAATAGTAATAGAAACTAAAGTTTTCTTAAAGAATAAAGAAACATCACTTTTAGAATTTACAAAACCCATATGACTCAAACAAGAACTCAACTTATGAAACCAAGCCCGACACGCTTGTTTTAAGCCATATATAGCTTTCTTGAGTTTACACACCATAGGCACATCAGAAATTACCTCAAAACCCCGTGGTTGTTTCATATATACTACCTCATCCATATCACCATTAAGAAACGCATTATTTACGTCCAATTGGTGAACCACCCAATCCTTAGACAATGCAAGACTTAGAATAACTCGCACTGTAGTGTGTTTTATTACTGGACTAAAAGTCTCAAAGTAATCAACACCTTCAACTTGATGAAATCCCTGAGCAACAACACAAGATTTATATCTTGCCACTATCCTATCCGGATTCCTCTTGATCTTATACACCCAACAACTACCAACAATCTTCATACCAGACTGTAATGGAACTAGCTCCCAAGTGCCATTATTAACAAGAGCATCAAACTCCAACTTCATTGAGTCAAGCCAAACCTTATATCTACTAGCTGTTGTGTAAGTGCAAGGCTCACTATCAGAAGACTCCAAAAACACACTATAAGCATGCTTGGGTTTAAAAATCCCACACTTAGAACGTGTAAGCATTGAATGGGTATTGACATTAGGAGCCAAAGAAAGAGCAAGAGATTGAGATGGAGTTGAAGAATCACGTGAATGAGAAGATTCACATGGAAGAGAGGAATTAGTAGAAACATGTGATGCTGGTGATAATAATAAAGAAGCATCTGGACATGGTATTGGACAAAAGGGACTCACGGGCTGGAATAATACCAGTAGCCATTGGACTAGACAAAGAAATGGGAACAATACTATTTGTATTAATACCAGTCTGATCAGCAAGAATAGTACAAGGAACAGACACCACAGACTTATCAGCATGAACAGTACCAATAGCCGTTAGTCTAGACGAAGAAATAGGAACAGTACTATTTGTATTAGTTGTAGGAAAAGGACAAGACATTGGGTCAAGAGTCAAGGGTTGAACAATAGAAGCTGGTATAGGCAGCAAATGAAACACTTCATTTTTAAAGTCATTAAACTCCATATCAGAAGCTTTTTCTAAAAAGGGAAAACAATTTTCATGAAAATCTACATGTCTATTAACAATGACTTTACCAGTGCCAAGCTCTAAGCACAAGTAACCTTTATGTTGTGAACCATAGCCTAAAAAGACACATGGAGAAGATTTTGGCTGTAATTTATGCTTAGTAGAGGATCTAAGACAAGGAAAAACAAGACATCCAAAAATTCTTAGAAAACCATAATTTGGCTTCCTAGAATATAACATTTCATAAGGAGACACATTACCCAAAACAGAAGAGGGAATCCTATTTTGCAAATACACAGAAGCTCGACATGCATAGGACCAGTATTTAGTTGGAACAGCAGCAAGAAGTAAAATAGTAAGAGCACCCTCAACTATTCTGCGTAGCCTACTCTCCACAGAACCATTTTGCTCAGATGTATAGGGACATGTAATCCTATGTTGAACACCAAGTTTATCCCAATCAGTAGAAAGAAAAGAAAACTCTCCACCACCATCACTCTGTATTGCCTTCAACTTATAGTCAAACTGTCTCTCAACAAAAGCCTTAAACAGCTCAAGAGCCAATTTAGTTTGAGTCTTAGAAGACAAAAAATAAATCCACATAAACTTGGAGTAGTCATCAACAAGTAACAAAAAATACTTGGCACTTGTAACAGAGAGAACAGGAGATGTCCAAAGATCAGCAAAAACTAGTTCAAAAGGCTTACAAGACCGAGAACAACTGGCATCAAATGGCAACTTATGTGCCTTACCCAAAGGGCATACAACACATTTATGAGACGGAACAGAAATAATACAATTGATAGCAGTATCTTTAGCAAGTCTATGTAAAACCACATCTGAAGGATGGCCTAGTCTAGCATGCCAATTAATTTCTTTACAAGACACACTAGTAAAAAGTGCTTTAGCAGAAAAAGGAAAAGAGGACACCTGCAGTCCATTTATTATTTCAGTATCTTGAAGTTGATAGAGACCACAGTTAGGCTTGCCTTGGAAGATGACCTTCCTTGTGCATAACTCCTTTGTAAGGTTTATTTGTATTGGCAATTTTCGTGGACAAAATGTTTAATTGTAATCTAGCATAAGTGTTCACTCTTCAATCAGATGATACATTATGATGGAGTCACCAAGCTTGCAATGCTCATATGAAAGGTAAAATATGATCTCATGCATACATCCTCACACAATTGTGCACTACACTTAGTTTGGATTATAATAAAAAATAAACTGTGCACATGTTGGTCGATCGATCGAGATGATAGTTTGATCGATCGAGTTATCGATTGATCGAGTCTAGATCGACTTCGATCTAGCTGCTCTTGGGTTTGAAATTGCATGGTTAGATCGATCGAGTATTGGTCGATCGATTGAGCATTGTCTAGATCGATCGAGTTCTTTGCTAGATCGATCGAGGCAGTTTTTTAGTTCTACTACAACTCTGTTTTTAATTTGACCCATATGTTACTTTTACCAATTTGACTCATTTAATGTTAAATGCAAAATCCTTATATGAGTAGAATTCTTGTGAAAGCGAAATCCTGATATGTGTAGAATTCTTGTGAAAGTAGAATCCTTATATGAATAGAAGTGTTGTGAAAATAGAGTCCTTATTTGAGTAGAATTGTTTTAAAAGTGGAATCCTTGTATGAGTAGAATTCTTGTGAAAGCAAAATCCTGAATTGAGTAGAATTGTTTTAAAAGTTGAATCCTTGTATGAGTAGAATTCTTGTGAGAACTAAATCCTGATATAAGTAGAGTTGTACTCTATTACAAATCCTTTTTCATGTTAAATTGGACTCTATATAAGTGATGCTTGTTTATGCAAAATATTTAACCCATACCGAAATAATATTTTCTACATCTGAATTGTGTTTTCAAAGAAAAATCTTTTTCTCTTCATCTTTAAGCTTAGGCACTTTCTTATTTTAATTTTTCAAACATACTGTGTGGTTATGTTTGAATAATTCACGTGCCTAATTGTCTTTTCATGATATTTAGAATTGCATGATATTTCTAGAGTTTACTAGCTGATTTGTTTTTACATTGTATGTTGTTGAATTAGCTAGTTAGGGTTTTTCATTTTTTGAATTCTCTCTAGGACACACTTTGCACTTGTGCTATTTGTGCTAACGTTTCAGGTGACGTGTTCGGTATTTCGTGTGACTCGAAATTACTGAAGTTGACGGGTTCGATTGATCTTGTGGGACTCAAGTAGAACGGAACTTTGGTCTGGATCTAGACACCTAGCTTGTGGAGGCTATGAAAGGAGCGACGGCTCGTAAGTAAATTACAGAAAGGAGGATCTATCTGTGAAGGGTAGTTCTAGGACCTATGGTTGTAATTGAACATTGATTTTCATAGTGGATAGTTAGGTGGTCCGGTGGACCGGTGGTTTTCCTCTTAGGTCATTGGAGTGGCCTAGGTTGTTTCTACCTAAAAATATCGTGTGTTATTTTTTATTCCGCATTTTATCTTTACACGCGATTGCATGTCTGGCCGTTGTGATTAGGTTACATAATTAATATTTGTTAAAATTGAAAATAACCTATTCACCCGCCTCTAGGTATATTTGATCCGTAACTAAAAACTTTCATCCTTGATACAAAAATAGTCAGGATAAAATTCTACTACCACATTATTGTCTACACAAAGCTTATGTACTGAAAGTAGATTAGCAGAAGCTTGTGGAGCATGCAATATATTCTTGAGGATTAAAGCATGATTAAAAATGGAAATAGCACTATTCCCTATATGAGATATAGGAAGTTTAGAGCCATTACCAATAGTCCCACCTTCTTGACCAAGAAAAGGTGTTGAATCCTCAAGCTGTGAAGAATCGCCTGTGAGATGATGAGAAGCTCCACTATCCAAAACCCAATCCTTACTTCCAGAACTTTGTTGACCACTTAATTCGGCATTCATGGCAACTGGTCTTGTATTCTGACCAAGCTTTCCTAAGAGCAGATCTCTTAGTTGAAAACAATTAGAAGCTAAGTGCCCTAGCTTTCCACAAATTTGACATTGTGGCTTATCACCCTTATTATATTGCTTCTTATACTTGCTACTGCTTCGATAACTATTTTTGTTCTTAGAACCCACAACATTAGCAGAATGATTCTTCAAGAAATCTTGAAGATTCCAAGGTTTATAACTTCTTTGATCAGTGTTGAATTGAGAAGAAAAATTACCTTGAATTGTAAGTGCACTTAGTTTAGCTATATTGGTATGCAGGACTTGCTGTTCATCATTCCTTATGTGCTCAAGAATCATTTGCTCCTCGGTGAGTAACATACTTTGAAGTTCAAATAATGAAGGCTCCACAACCCTTATATTAATGGAATAACAAAACCTTTATAATCTGACCTAAGACCCCTGAGAATTATCACCGACTGCATTCAAATGATTAGCAATAGATTTAACTCGAGTAAAAAATTCCATGATCGAAAGATTATCACGTTTCACTTGTTGAAGCTGAGATCGTAATTCCATAATTCTTGCACTCGAGGTAGAATTAAAGGACTTCTCCAACACATTCCACATTTGCGTTGCTGTTATAGTGGTTGATCCACTCACTTGATATAACACTTCTTGTGTAATAGAGTTATAAATCCAGCTTTTTAACAAGCTATTACGTTGATTCCAAATCAAGAACTCAGAGTTGAGACAATGAGTTTCAGAACCATCAATCGAAGAAATGTATCTAGACAGAACTAGATTATTTAAATCAAGAATTGAGTCCAAACCATAAGCGATGGCTGAACTGAGGAATTGTTCACGCCAAAGTAAGTAATTCGTCCTATCAAGTTTGAAAGAAACCATAGGATGATTGGGTAGTGAAACAATTGATGAACCAATCGAGAATGACGACTGCACAGTACCAGACGCCATTGCTACACCAGTGTTTTTTTGCAAAATTGGAGACGAAGAAGACACAGGTGAATTCTCAGTTTGATTTGCCATTAGAAAGGATCTCCAAGATCGCAGCTCTGATACCAAACAAATAATCAAGAAACCCAATTTATACAGAGGTAGAATCTGATAAAGGAATAAACTGAATGTATAGATATTAATTAATTAGGCATTGCCTTATACATATATATATACAAACTAGACGTAACTAACTCTAACTAATTACATTCTGTTACAATCTGTTAGAGTATAGACACACGTGTATAACATAACTTATACTCACTATTAGATGGCAAGAGGGACAATGGTTACATAGCACCTGAAGTTTTCTCTAGGAATTTTGGGCATGTTTCTTATAAATTAGATGTTTATAGTTTTGGAATGCTTTTGCTTGAAATGGTAGGAGGAAGAAAGAATACTAATGTGACAGAGGACAATGCTAGTCATATTTATTACCCAGAATGGATATATAATCTTCTAGATGGGGGCGAAGATCTTCGTATTCATATTGAGGAAGAAGGAGATGCTAAAATTGCTAGGAAGCTAGCTGTAGTAGGACTTTCGTGCATCCAATGGCACCCAATTGATTGTCCTTCAATGAAATCCGTGGTCCAAATGCTAGAAGATAGAGAGGACTTAATCATGCCTCCTAATCCTTTTGCCTCCACAAATTCAAGAAAAAAAAATCTAAACCCTCTTGCAAGAAGAATGAACATAGAGTTAGAAGCTATTACTGAGGTAGAGTGAATATAAATGTAATAATGGATGTATGGACCAATCACAGCAAAGGATTGATGTTGACAAAGATAAGCAAGCTGACAAGGCATTACATGTTTGGTATTCTAAGAGCGATACTGTGACATTTGCAGCCCATTAAGGCTCTTGCAAATAAGACAAAGTTTCTTATAGAATTTGTTAAACATGCACATGGCTAGCTGTTATTTAGTGTGTTATTTCATAGCATTATTTTCTTTATTTTTCCTTGGTTATTACGTATACAATCATATAAATAGCTGCTTATGTTATATAAACAATATTGAATTTAAGTAATATTGAACTTTCACATAGTATCAGAACCTCAATCTCTGTAAGCTTGAAGTTAAAAGCATCAATGGAGGATCCAAATACAGCAGTGCCATAATCAAGTGATTATTACCTTTCATAACATTATAGTCTCAATAAAACTAGATAATACTAATTATATAATATGGAAACACCAAATTCTAAAGATACTAAGGAGTCTTGAGCTGGAAGAATTTGTTTTACAAGAACCCCACAAAGTCACTTGAGCAATGGTGAGAAAAACCCAACCTACAAAGCATGAAAAAAGCAAAACGACATGCTCGGCGGTTAAGATTGGAAAAATTTTATGCTTCAAAATCAAGAGCTAAAGCTAAACAAGTAAGAGAGGAGTTTCAAAATTAGAAGAAAGGTAACTTCTCAATCTCTGAATACATGTTGAAAATTAAGCTTCTTGAATATTAGAAGAACAAAAGCTTATGACAATGCTTGGTGGTTTAGATGAAAGCTATGACAATGTATTTTGTACCCTCACTGAAAGAATGTTAATTGAAAAAGTAACATTAGATGATGCTAAAGCTCTTTTGTTAATCCAAACATGTAGACTTGATCACAAAAAATTGGTCTTAATTTCACCATTACTATCAATAAACCTAAGCATGACCAAGAATGTTGTACCTGTGAGTCATTCGAAAAATGAAATAAAAAAGCCAAATGGAGGAAATATGATTGATACAACAATGCAATTTAATCAAGTGAACTTAAGTAATCAGAGTGCTTATGGTTACATCGCTCAATTCAATAATCAACAACTTGTTAATGACTATGGAAAGCAAGGTTCTTATCAACAAGACTTTAGACCAAGAGGAAGAGGGGGTTATGGTAGAGGCAGAGGAAAGCCACAATGCCAACTCTCAAGCTATGTTAACAATGTCTGACCCACAATCCTATATATACTCCTCTTCAGTTACCTTACTTTTCCACACCCTATATACCAATAGCTCCTAATCCATCCAATTTTTCTTTTCTTCCATTACAAACACCTTCAATTTTTTCCTGTTCTTCCTCTCAAATTTCATCTCCAACTTTTTCTTCTGAACCATAATGGTTCGCTAACTTTGGAGCTACCCACTGTGTTACTAATGACATCAACAATCTCATTGGAGCACAATCTTATGGTGGTCATGACAAGGTTATGATAGGTAATGGAAAGCAACTACCTATTTCTTATATGTTAGTGTGTGTAATAAATGTAGTGTGTGAGTAATAAATGTTAGGTATTAGGTGTTAGTTAGTATTAATAAATGAAATATAATTTATATATACTCCTAATTCCTTTGAATGATAATCAATGTAAATACTTCTATTTCATTATATTCAAGTTGGTATCAGAGCAAAATAAATAAATAAATAAATTTTTTACTGTCTCACGGCTCAGTCCGTTCTTCGATCAGCCACCGGCAGTCATCCACAGCACCGTCAGTGCCTGGCTCTCTCTCTCCGTCCACGCTTTCTCTCCGTCCGCGCACCACCAGCACCAATCACCAGCCTCACCAGCGCTGTCCAGTCACCAGCCTCACCTGTGCCTTCCGCAGACCAGTCACCAAGCGGCCCAACGTTCGTAGACCAGTCACCAGCCTCACCAGCGCCGTCCGTAGACCAGTCACCACGCGGCCCAGCTTCTTCCGTGCTTTGTCCCTCCTTCTGCCGTCGCCTAAGCTCCCTCAGATTTCTAGATCTGTCGCCTCCTATCCTCATCTCTTACAAACCCACATATGAAACACCTAGCCCATTAGCTCAACCATATGCACACATGAAAACCCTAGCCCATCAAGCCCAAGCCCAAGCCTAATTTTTTTTCAACCAAGCCCAATTTTCAGCCAAGTCCAAGCCCAAGCCCAATAGCCCAATCAATTTAAATTTTAGCCCAGTCAGTAAGCCCAGTAAAAAAAACTTTTATTCTCTGTATATTATTATTGTCTTTTTCAATGAAAGATTCGAAAGAAAATCAAGATTTCAAGACCAATGAAATATTTAGCCTAGCTATTCAAGCAAGGTCATCAATACCAGATTTTAATGGAGTACCCAGACAAGATCATTATACAACATATGAAGGTAACCCTACAGCTTCTACAGCTGGTCGTGGTAAGATTGGTATAGTTTCAAACGTTTCTCACTCTGTTGGATCTGATACTTGGATTATTGATTCTGGTGCATCTGATTATATGACTTATGATAAATCTTATTTTACTGACTTATCTTTCCCACCAGTATCTCATGTTACAAAAGCAAATGGTGAAGCTTTTTCTGTGTTAGGAATGGGGCCAGTTTGTATTACCTCAACCTTACAGCTCCAAAATATTTTATATGTACCGAATTTACCTTATCACTTAATATCTGTCCCATAGTTGAATACTGAGTCTAAGTGTTCGGTAACCTTTTATCCTATGTATGTGATTTTTCAGGATCTTAATTTTATTTTTTGACAAAATTTTAGTTCTTAAAAATATTTTACATCTTCCAAATATTTCTAAAAATCTTTTAAATGTGTCTCAATTTGTCTTGAAAATAAGGTATACTTTGAATTTCACCCTTCTTTGTTATGTTAAGGGTCAAGCAACAGGGACCATTATTCTCATGGATACTTGCGTGATGGGTTGTATGCCTTTGATATGTTCTTCCAAAGTCTCCAACACCTATTTGTTCTCTCAGTTAACTCCAAATCTCACATCCTCTTCATGTTAACTCTTACAACTACTGTTTCAAGTCTACCTTGGATTTGTGGCATAGACGACTTGCCCATGCATCCTTACTAATTGTCAAACAAGCCTTAGCTCAATCTAATATACTATTTTCTATTAATAATAATACTACTCTTAATCTTTGTATTGCTTGTGAGACTAGTAAAAGTCACAAGTTACCTTTCACTCCTAAAGTTGCTTATGGTAATGTACCTTTACATGCTATTCACTCTGGGTATCTCTTGTCACTTCCAAAAATGGTTATCAATACTACTTCATTTTGTTGATGAGTATAGTCTTTTTACTTGGCTTTATTTTTTAAAATCCAAATTTGATTTGTTCAAGTTTTTGTCAATTTAAAAATGAAGTCAGTTGCAAACTAGTTTTAAAATTACAATTCTTCAAAGTGATTGGGAAGTGAGTTTCAAGATTTAACCAATTTTTTGACTGCTACATAGCATCAAACTTCTTGTCCTCATTCTCATGAGCGAAATGGTTTAGTAAACTAAACACATCCATATTGTTGATTTAGGACTTGCTATGCTTCTCAAGCTTCTATGCCTATGCAATATTGGGATGAAGCTTTCTACACTAGTGTTTTCATTATTAATCAACTTCCTACTCCTATTTTCACAAAAAATGTCATTTAGAATTTATTTTCTCAGAAAAACAAGATTACACATTTTTTAAAGTTTTTGGTTGTCTTTTTTTTCTTGTTTAAGACTATATAATAATCATAAATTACATTCTCGTTCTGTTCCTTGTACCGTTTTGGATTATAGTCCTAAGCTCCTAATGGACTTTATATATTAGTAGAAATGTGGTTTTTGATGAAGCCAAGCTAATTTCCTTTTTCTACATTAAATCTGATGTTACTACTTCTATACAAACTGTTTCCATAGGACCGTGCTACCTGTTGTGCAGAAACCTAAACCTTGTCCTTTACCTATTTTTTGTATTCTTTTCCTACTAAAGCCATTGAATTGTCATATGTCTCCATCTCCTTTTACTTTACAGCCAATAGGTAATGTCTTTTCTCCTTTAGTTTCCCATTTTTCTGAAAATGCTTTGACATTTTACCTCACTCTCACCTACTTTTGTTACCATTGGGGACATTATTGTTCTTATATCTCATGATAATGCCTCTATTTCTTTACAACCATCTCTTCCCTCTTTATCTTCTAATAGTCACAGCATGACTACTAGATCAAAGTCAGGAAGTTTTAAGCCAAAAACTTATTTAGCAACTCTTGTTCATAATTCATTTCTTGAACCAACTTATATAAAAAATGTTTGGTTGGTCCATTACTGACAGCTTCCATGAAGCTTGAGTTTGATACTATTGTTTTTAACAAAACTTGGATTCTTTTCCAGCACCCAAGGATAGAAAACTCAAGGGAGTTCTAGATATTTAGAATAAAAAAGTTACTAATTGGTTAGCTTGATAAAAGAAAATTCAAGAATTTTGCCAAGGGTTATGATCAAAGACCTAGATTTAATTTTTTAGAGACTTTTAGTCCTGTTGTTAAACAAGTTACAATTAGAGTTGTTTTGACAATTTCTTTAAGTAAGAAATGGAGTATTCATCAACTTGACATAAATGATGCCTTTCTCAATGGCAAGCTTCAAGAGGAAGTTTACATGACGTAACATCAAGGTTTTTAAGATCCTTTTTATCATGATTATGGGTGTAAACTCGACAAAGCAATATATGGTCTTAAACAGGCTCAAAGCTTGGTTTGACACACTCAATAAGCTCTCATGGTAAGGGTTTTATGAAGTCAAGAGAGCTGATGTCTCTTTGTTTACAAGGTTTTCTTCAACTTCCACCATTTATTTACTAGTTTATGTTGATAACATTATCATTACTAGTGATATTAATTCTAAAGTTCAACATCTCATCTCTTTTTCATGCTCAATTTCTTTAAAATATCTTGGTCATTTAAGTTATTTTTTGGTCTTCAATATCTTGGTCATTTATCTTTCCAATGGTGATCTTTTTTGAATCAAAGCAAATACATTTGTGAGTTACTCCTTAAGGCTCACATGGAACAATTTAAACCCATTAATTGGGGTTCCAATCCAAATTATAGGAGGTCAACTTCTAGTATAGTTATTTTTGTTAGTTCTAATCCAGTATGTGGAGTTTAAAAAGCAAAGTACATGTCTAGGTCAAACACTGAGGAGAATATCGTGCATTGGCTAATACTACTTTTGAAATTGATATGGATCGGTTCTCTTCTTTTAGAGTTACATATTTCCATGCTTGACCACCAATTATCTGGTGTGACAATTTAAGTATTGTATCTCTTGCACCAACCCCATATGTCATGCAAGAACCAAGCATGTTGAGTTTGACTTGCATTTTGTTTTGGAAAATTGTCTCACATCTTTATGTTCAAAATATTCCATCTGATCTTCAACCAGTGATATTTTCACTAAACCCTTGTCTATTCAACAGTTTGTATTTCAAAGGAGCAAACTAACTGTCATTGTTATGCACTAAGTTTGAGGGGGAAAATGAATGTATGGCATCACACAAAGAATTGATGCTGACAAAGATAAGCAAGCTGCATTAAAGGTTGGGTATACTAAGAGTAATATGTGACAGTTGCAGAGATCATGTCTCTTTCAAATAAGACAAATTTAAAATTTGTTATACATGCACATGGCTAGCTTTATTTAAAAGGTATATTCAATTAAATTTGTATAGACATTTATGGATTTTAAAAGTTCAGGTGTTATTCAATTTAACTTTTAAAGAGTATATAAAAGTCTAGTAGTATTTAATTGAAACTTTTTAAAAATCTTAACATTTCTACAAAAGTCAAGATATATTCAATTAATAATTTCTAAATGTCTATAAAAATTTCCTTGTATTCAAAAAGAAAGTTAACCTTTTAAAGAATTCAATATCTCATAGATTTTGTGGATTTTATGACCTTATATGAATAAGAATTCTGCCACAACTCTTCCACAACAATCGCTCTCATTATTGAGAAGTTCTTGGCCAAGTCGTCCTACATCTTTCAAGGTATTAGTCCTTACACTTTTATGGCTTCATACTTTCTTGATTCTTGGATGCCTTTATGTATTTTTTTTTTTTTTTTCCTTTTTTCCCATTGCATTTATGTTTGCCTAATGGGTTTATGTTTTTTAGAAAGTCTATATATATGAACATTGTTTTCAGTTTTATATTAATGATTTGGTGAGATTATATATGCTTAGCCTTCAAATTTTGTACACACACACATATATATAATTTTATCTTTTTTGTTTTGTTGTTGGTTAATAAGTAAATTCTTCTATTGATTCAGATATGTTCTAATTTTTGGCTTTAGGAATTAATGAGTCTATAACTCTTCCATTGTCAAGACAACCAACATTAACTTCAATTAGGTGAGTTTTGAAAGAGACTTATCTTGAAAATGATATTTCTATAAAGCTATGATTCTATTTCCATAAATGAAATTAAGTGATAATGGTAGATGGGAGATAAATTATTTTTATATTTGCATTTTATTAACTAACAAAAGAATTTTTTCTTTTAAATTGATTAAAGTGTTTAAAATTTAGGACACATTGTTACTTTGAAACTTAAATTGTCAGTGAAATCATTGGATGTAATTGATTTTGTAACAATTATTGTAAATATATAAATATTCTTTTTTAGAAGGTGATTGGTCATTTAATATTTTTAAAGGAGTTTAGATCCTCAATAAGTCTTTAGTTTATGCTTGTTCTCTATTATTTTGGGTTTGGTTACTTTTTCTATCATGTATGCATGCAATGTAAAGTGAATCACATTTGACTTTCTACATGATTGTTATAATTGTAATGTGAAATTAATTAATAAAAATACATGTGTGATATAGCAATTACTAATGAGAAATTTAGAAGAAAAAGGTAAAACTAACTACAAAACATGGGATTTGGAGAGAATAATGTATTATTAGAGTTTATATTGATACTTAAATCGTGGATGACATGATAGTAATGTGTTTTGAGCTAGGCAATTTTGAAAGCAAATACTTCATATTCTAAATATAATTAGTGCATAAAAAGATATACAAATTACCTAGGTCATGTTAAATGGTTTAAAAAGCGATATGCAATTTTTTGTGAACTTATGCGCTATAGTTCTGGCTTTGGGTGGGACTTTAATCAAAAAGTTCACTGCTAGTACAAGTATAAGAAGTATATTTAACTATTATTTATAGAAAAATTACCAATATGTACCTTTTTGTTTCTAAATAATTTATTGTTTATCTATGTTGTAGTCACATCCAAACAACATGCAACTTCCACAGGTACATTTGCAAATTATGAAGATTTAAGACTTGAGTTGGGAATGAAACTATTATTGGAACAAATGCGGTTGGATTGGGTGAAACTACGATGCAACAATATATGAGCTAAGCAAAGTAGAGGTCATAGAATAGAAGATTTGTTTATGATGAAAACAATGATGCATACATACGAAGCCATAATGATTTCTCCTACAAAGCTCCATCACCTTAAATCAAACTTATTACTACTTTTCATGGAGATAAACTTGGATATGGACACTACAATCCAAAACACAATTCAAAGAAAGCAAAGTGAGGTGAGCAAAAAAGGAGTAATAGCTCATCTGAAACCATCAAGCAAGCTGATATTAGGAAAAATATCCATTGGTATGGATTCAATTATAAGATTACGAACGAGATTCAAGGAATACATGAACTCATGAAAAAAAAAAAAAAAAGGAAAGGATAAGGATAAGGAGAAGAAAGAAATACAGAAAGAAAAAGAAAAGAAAAAGAAGAATATTTTAAATGCTATCAAGGAGACCCCAAACTTAGATAACAAGGCTTGTCACAAGTCTCTTGCTCAAATTTATAAGATGGGAATCAAAAATGCATTTGTAAAAATGTCACATGAAGAACGCTTGGAGTGGATACTTGACAACATAGAATGAATTAATTTTGTAAAAACTCTAACATTTTGGAGGACTTTTATATTTTAAACTATTTTTTATCATTAGTTTTAATTACGTTTGAAGTTTACCATAATTTATTATGGCATGTTATGATTTAATTTGATTTTTTTTTTAATTATAATTTATTATAATGTTATTTTTTTATATATTTGATTTTTTTCATAAGATATATTTGATTATTTATTAGAAAAGTATAACTCTTTTATTATTATTTTTAGTAGTGCCTTAAATAAGGTTCTTAAACCACAATCTCCTAGTAAAATGAAAATTCTTTTGGTATATTAGGTAAATACTTTCTAGTAGATTGTGGGTTGGCAAATCGTTAGTTTTTTAGCTCCATTTTATGGGTTCGATATCATCTTCAAGATTTTACTGGCCAAGGACGTGACCTCGAACAGGCAATTGAATTATTCAATCTTTGTCATGCTTCTTTAAGGAATGTAATTGAAGAATATTTGGTATATTCAAATCCCGTTTTGCAATTTTCAAGTCTGATCCTCCAAGATACAAGCAAAGTTAATGTTAGCTTGTGCAGGATTGCACAACTTTCTTCATAAGAAGTGTAGTTTTAATGAATTTTTAATAAACTCAGATGGTGAATCAAAATATAACGACCTAATTGAGTCCCACATCTCTTAAATATGAGGGGTGGATTGGGTTAATAACCACTTAGGCACCCTCTCCTACTAAGCCGGTTTTGTGGGGGTGAGTTTTACTAAAATGGTTGTTACAATTGTATCAGAGCAGGTCACCCTCACGTGCAAACCTCGTGGCTGTAAGGGAAGGCCACCTAGGACGGCGAGGCAGTCGCGGCGATTTGGGAGGGCTGCTACCAAGGGTCCGCATGGCGAAGTCACCTACCACCATGGAGTCGGTTCCAAAGGGGGGTGAATTGTAACGCCTAATTGAGTCCCACATCTCTTAAATTGAGGGTGGATGGGTTAAAACATTGGACCCCACAAGACCGTTTTGGGGTGCATTCACTAAAGGTTTAAAAATAGATTCAGATTAAAATTTACAATGAAATATAAAGAAATTTCGAAAAAAAATAAATTTTAAATTATTCCAAGATTGAAGATTATTAAAATACTTAATATTAAAAGTTTATGATTTTAAGTTTTTAATATCATAAAATAAATTAATTTTTTATTTATATTTATTTCTAAATCAAGAATTATTAACATGAATTTTTAAATTTATTAATTTTATTTTATATTTTTTTAATTATATAGATTTTATTAATTTAGTTTGATTATTCCTTTAATTTTACTTTTAATTACAATTGAAATAATTGATGATTGATATTTTAAATTTTTTTAACAAAAGAAAAAATTAAAATAAAAAAAAATTTATAAAATTTATATTTAAATATAAGTTATGAAATTTATTGGATGAAAGGTTTGAATAATGGAAAAATACCTAAATTTTTTATGTTAGATGTTGTATAAATGTATGTGTGAGTAATAAATGTTAGGTATTAGGTGTTAGTTAGTATTAATAAATGAAATATAATTTATATATACTCCTAATTCCTTTGAATGATAATCAATGTAAATACTTCTATTTCATTATATTCAAGTTGGTATCAGAGCAAAATAAATAAATAAATAAATTTTTTACTGTCTCACGGCTCAGTCCGTTCTTCGATCAGCCACCGGCAGTCATCCACAGCACCGTCAGTGCCTGGCTCTCTCTCTCCGTCCACGCTTTCTCTCCGTCCGCGCACCACCAGCACCAATCACCAGCCTCACCAGCGCTGTCCAGTCACCAGCCTCACCTGTGCCTTCCGCAGACCAGTCACCAAGCGGCCCAACGTTCGTAGACCAGTCACCAGCCTCACCAGCGCCGTCCGTAGACCAGTCACCACGCGGCCCAGCTTCTTCCGTGCTTTGTCCCTCCTTCTGCCGTCGCCTAAGCTCCCTCAGATTTCTAGATCTGTCGCCTCCTATCCTCATCTCTTACAAACCCACATATGAAACACCTAGCCCATTAGCTCAACCATATGCACACATGAAAACCCTAGCCCATCAAGCCCAAGCCCAAGCCTAATTTTTTTTCAACCAAGCCCAATTTTCAGCCAAGTCCAAGCCCAAGCCCAATAGCCCAATCAATTTAAATTTTAGCCCAGTCAGTAAGCCCAGTAAAAAAAACTTTTATTCTCTGTATATTATTATTGTCTTTTTCAATGAAAGATTCGAAAGAAAATCAAGATTTCAAGACCAATGAAATATTTAGCCTAGCTATTCAAGCAAGGTCATCAATACCAGATTTTAATGGAGTACCCAGACAAGATCATTATACAACATATGAAGGTAACCCTACAGCTTCTACAGCTGGTCGTGGTAAGATTGGTATAGTTTCAAACGTTTCTCACTCTGTTGGATCTGATACTTGGATTATTGATTCTGGTGCATCTGATTATATGACTTATGATAAATCTTATTTTACTGACTTATCTTTCCCACCAGTATCTCATGTTACAAAAGCAAATGGTGAAGCTTTTTCTGTGTTAGGAATGGGGCCAGTTTGTATTACCTCAACCTTACAGCTCCAAAATATTTTATATGTACCGAATTTACCTTATCACTTAATATCTGTCCCATAGTTGAATACTGAGTCTAAGTGTTCGGTAACCTTTTATCCTATGTATGTGATTTTTCAGGATCTTCTTACCAGAAAAATAATTGGTCGAGGATATCTGAGGAATAGATTGTTTCGTCTGGATCAAAACTACGCAGGGGAGAAACCAGGAGCCCAGTCCTGCACTGCTTTGACTTCGAGTTCTGACCGGCTAAGTAAAATTTGGTTATGACATTGTCGCTTAGGGCATCCGTCTTTTAGTCTTATGAAAAAATCTATGCCTACTCTGTTTATTGGTGTGAGTGAATATGCTTTACGTTGTGAGACATGTGTGCTAGCTAAAAGTCATCGTACTACTTATTCTCCAAGTGTTTCTAATAGAAGTACAATTCCTTTTGAATTAATTCATTCTAATGTTTGGGGACGGTCTAAAGAACCTACTATATCATGTATGAGGTATTTTGTGTTGTTTATTGATGATTGTACACGATTGTCATGGTTTGGTCTTCTTAAAAACAAAGATGAAAATTTTCAAGCTTTTCAAAATTTTCGTATTCATGTTCAAACACAATACAATAGCACCATTAGAGTCCTATGTTCTGACAATGGGGGAGAATATGTTAATCATTTTTTTCAAGATTTTTTCCAAACACATGGAATTGTTCACCAAACTACTTGCCCACAAACACTATAACAAAATGGGGTGTCCGAAAGAAAAAATTGTCACTTACTTGATATGGCTCGTGCTCTCTTATTTAGTGCTAATATGCCAAAATATCTTTGGGGTGATGCTGTACAAGCTTCCACCCATCTCATCAATCATCTCCCATCTAGTGTCCTTCACAGACAAATCTCATTTGAGGTTCTCGCATATCATGTATCCTTATTATCATTTCATAATCTTCCTACCCGTGTATTTAGTTGTGTTTCTTTTGTCCATGTTCCTAAAAATTAGAGGTCTAAATTAGACGCCCGAGAAATTAAGTGTGTATTTGTTGGTTATGGAGGATATCAAAAAGGGTACAAGTGCTACCACCCACCTACAAGAAAGTATTATGTCACTATAGATGTCACTTTCTTTGAAGATATGAGTTATTTTTTCTCATTTGATACTGCTCTTAAGGGGAAGAATTCATATTTTGAAGAGTTGTATCATGGTGAGGGGGAGGAATTGGAAGGAACATTGGAAGTAACGCAATCAGGAGATATTTCGATGGGTCCAATTGAGGTTCTTATCCCGTTGAACTCAGTAGTAGAAGAAGAAGATGCTTTAAGTATCCAAGCACCAGATCCGATCACTGAAAATCAAAATGAAGACACAACTGTTCCCTCTCCTACCCTTGATCAACAACTCCCTGGCAATGAAGGTCACTCATCTGAGGTATGTACACCCACTGATACTAATAGCATTGAGTCTAATGTTGGATAGTATGTGTTACCAAATAGGTCTACTCGGGGTCAACCAGCCAAAAGGTATGAACCAAATATTCATACAAAATCAAAGTATCCAGTAGCCAACTACATGCCCACTAAAATATTGTCTAAGTCATATAAATCATTTGTAAATTAAATATCTGCTGTATCAGTACCTAACAAAGTGCAGGGTGCGCTGGAAGATCCAAAGTAGAGGAAGGCAATGGATGAAGAGATGGAGGCGTTGCAAAAAAATGATACTTGGCAACTTGTGCCTCCACCATAAGACAAGAAGGTAGTTCGTTGTCGCTGGATGTTTACTGTGAAACATAATGCTGATGGATTTATAAATCGATATAAAGCCGGCCTTGTAACAAAAGGGTTCACTCAGACGTGTGGTGTAGACTACGATGATACTTTTTCTTCTGTTGCCAAAATGATTACTAAATGGGTTCTACTTTCGCTTGCTGCTAGCCTAGACTGGCCACTTCGATGGTTTAATATTAAGAATGTGTTCCTTCATGGAGAGTTAGTCGAGGAGGTGTACATGAGTCTTCCACCTGGGTATGTAACTGATTCTCCTAGTAATTTTGTATGCAAATTGAAGAAATTTTTGTATGGTCTCAAGCAATCCCCTTGAGCATAGTTTGGAAGGTTTTCACAATTCATGCAGAAGGTTGGCTACAGACAGAGAATTCAGACCACACGTTGTTTCTGAAACATCAACAAGGGAGGGTAACAGTTCTAATTATTTATGTAGATAATATGGTAATTACTGAAGATGATGTTGCTGAGATGGATAAATTACAGAGACAACTAGCCTTTGAGTTCGAGATAAAAGATTTGGGTGAACTAAAGTACTTTTTAGGGATTTAAGTAGCTAGGGGGAGTGAAGAAATTTTTCTATGTCAGAGAAAGTACATTCTTGACTTACTAACTGAAACAGGTATGTTGGATTGCAAACCTATTGACACTCCTATTGAGCAAAACCATTATCTAGTAGAATATCCAAATCAAGTACCAATTGATCGAGCTCGCTATCAGAGGTTGGTTGGACGCCTAATTTATTTGGCACATACTAGACTAGATGTTGCATATGCAGTAAGTGTGGTAAGTCAGTTCAGGCATAACCCGAGTGAAAGCCACATTGATGCAGTTGTGAGAATTTTAAGGTACTTAAAGTCGACTCCAGGGAGAGGAGTAATGTTCTCTAAACATAATAATCCTCTTGAAGTTTGTGGCTTCACAGATGCAGATTGGGCAAGAAGTATTACAGATAGAAAGTCAACATCGGGTTACTTCACCTTTGTGGGAGGTAATTTAGTTACATGGAAAAGTAAGAAGCAGAAAGTTGTGGCGCGATCTAGTGCCGAGGCTGAGTATAGAAGTATGGCTCATGGGCTTTGCAAATTGCTGTGGATTAGAAGTTTGCTATTTGATTTGGGTTTCGAACTCAAAAATACTTTGCAGCTGTATTGCGACAGTCGAACAACCATTAATATATCACAAAATCCAGTACAGCATGATCGCATTAAGCATATAAAGGTTGATCTTCATTTTATAAAAGAGAAGCTAGATACCAAACTTATTAGCTTCCCTTTTGTTCCCACTGAGAAGCAACTTTTAGATGTGCTCACCAAATGAGTTTTCAAGAAGGCGTTTTATGACTCACTAAGCAAGTTAGGCATGGTTGATATGTATGCCCCAACTTGAGGGGGAGTGTTAGTGTGTGTAATAAATGTGATGTGTGAGTAATAAATGTTAGGTGTTAGGTGTTAGTTAGTTAGTATTAATAAATGAAATGTAATTTATATATATTCCTAATTCCTTTGAATGATAATCAATGTAAATACTTCTATTTCATTATATTCAAGTTTATATTGATTCCAATGTTTTTCAATCTTCTTGTTGTCTTGACAAAATTTTAGTTCTTAAAAATATTTTACATCTTCCAAATATTGCTAAAAATCTTTTAAGTGTGTCTCAATTTGCTCTTGAAAATAAGGTATACTTTGAATTTCACCTTTCTTGCTGTTATGTTAAGGGTCAAGCAATAGGGACCATTATTCTCATGGATCACTTGCGTGATGGGTTGAATGCCTTTGATATGTTCTTCACAAAGTCTCCAATACCTACTTCATTCTCTCAGTTAACTCCAAATCTCACATTCTCTTCATGTTCAGCTCTTACAGCTATTGTTTCACAGTTTACCTTGGATTTGTGGCATAAATGACTTGCTCGTGCATCCTTACCAATTGTCAAACAAGCCTTAGCTCAATCTAATATACTATTTTCTAATAATAATAATACTACTCTTAATTTTTGTATTGCTTGTGAGACTACTAAAAGTCACAAGTTACCTTTCACTCCTAGAGTTGCTTATGGTAATGTACCTTTACATGCTATTCACTCTGATGTATGGGTATCTCTTGTCACTTCCAAAAATGGTTATCAATACTATGTTCATTTTGTTGATGAGTGTATTCGTTTTACTTGACTTTATTTTTTAAAATCCAAATTTGATGTTGTTCAAGTTTTTGTCAATTTAAAATGAAGTCAAGTTGTAAACTAGTTTTAAAATTACAATTCTTCAAAGTGATTGGGGACGTGAGTTTCAAGGTTTGACCAATTTTTTGACTGCTACTGGAATTAAGCATCAAACTTTTTGTCCTCACTCTCATGAGCAAAATGGTTTAGCTGAATGTAAACACATGCATGTTGTTGATTTAGGAAATGCTATGCTTGCTCAAGGTTCTATGCCTATGCAATATTGGGATGAAGCTTTCTACGCTAGTGTTTTCAATATTAATCGACTTCCTGCTCCTATTTTTCACGAAAATTTCTTTTAGAATTTATTTTCTCAGAAAAACAAGATTACACATTTTTTAAAGTTTTTGGTTGTCTTTGTTTTCCTTGTTTAAGACCATATAATAATCATAAATTACAACCTCATTTTGTTCTTTGTACCTTTTTGGGTTATAGTCCTAGACATAAAGAATATAAATGTCTAGCTCCTAATTTCCTTTTTCTATATCTAAATCTGATGTTACTACTTCTATACAAATTGTTTCCATTAGGACCGTGCTACCTATTGTGCAGAAACCTAAACCTTGTCCTTTACATATTTTGTTGTATTCTTTTCCTACTAAAGCCATTGAATTATCATATGTCACCATCTACTTTTACTTTACAGCCAACAGGTAATGTCGTTTCTCCTAGTACTTCACGTGATTCCCATTTTTTTGAAAATGCACTTGACATGTTACCTCACTCTCACCTACTTCTGTTACCATTTGGGACATTATTGTTCCTATATCTAATAATAATGCCTCTATTTTTTTACAACTATATCTTCCCTCTTTATCTTCTAATAGTCACAACATGACTACTAGATCAAAGTCAGGAAGTTTTAAGCTAAAAACTTATTTAGCAACTCTTGTTCATAATTCATTTCTTGAACCAACTTATATAAAAAATTCTTTGGTTGGTCCATTATGGACAATTTCCATGAAGCTTGAGTTTGATGCTATTGTTAATAAAACTTGGACTCTTGTTCCAGCACCTAAGGATAAAAAACTCATAGAGAGTTGCTAGATATTTAGAATCAAAAAGTTACCAATTGGTCAGCTTGATAAAAGAAAATCAAGAGTTGTTGCTTATGATCAAAGACCTGGATTTAATTTTTTTAGAGACTTTTAGTCCTGTTGTTAAATAAGTTACAATTAGAGTTGTCTTGACAATTGCTTTAATTAAGAAACGGAGTATTCGTCAGCTCGACATTAACAATGTATTTCTCAATGGCAAGCTTCAAGAGGAAGTTTACATAACTTAACCTCAAGGGTTTGAAGATCATTTTTATCCTAATTATGTGTGTAAACTCGACAAAGCAATATATGGTCATAAGCATGCTCCAAGAGCTTGGTTTGACACACTCACACAAGTTCTACATGGTATGTGTTTTATGAAGTCAGGAGCTGATACCTCTTTTTTTACAAGGTTTCTTCAACTTACACCATTTATTTACTAGTTTATGTTGATAACATTATGATTACTAGTGATATTAATTCTGAAGTTCAACATCTCATCTTTGTTCTGCATGCTCAATTTGCCTTAAAATATTTTGGTCATTTAAGTTATTTTTTGGTCTTCAATATCTTGGTCACTTATCTTTCCAATGGTAATCTTTTATTGAATCAAAGAAAATACATTTGTGAGTTACTCCTTAAGACTCATATGGAACAATGTAAACCCATTAATTGGGGTTCTAATCCAAATGATAGGAGGTCAGCTTCTGGTATAGTTATTTTTCTTAGTTCTAGTCCAGTCATATGGAGTTCTAAAAAGCAAAGTACAGTGTCTAGGTCCAACACTGGGGCAGAATATCGTGCATTGGCTGATACTACTTCTGAAATTGATATGGATCGGTTCTCTTCTTTTAGAGTTACATATTTCGATGCTTGCACCACCAATTATCTAGTGTGACAATTTAAGTATTGTATCTCTTGCAGCCAACCCCATATGTCATGCAAGAACGAAGCATGTTGAGCTTGACTTGCATTTTGTTTGGGAAAGAGTTCTCTCACATCTTTATGTTCAACATATTTCATCTGATCTTCAACCAGTTGATATTTTCACTAAACCCTTGTCTATTCAACAGTATGTATTTCAAAGAAGCAAACTAAGTGTCATTGTTATGCCTCTAAGTTTGAGGCAGGATAATGGATGTATAGACCAATCACAACAAAGGATTGATGCTGACAAAGATAAGCAAACTGCATTAAAGGTTGGGTATACTAAGAGTAATGTTATAGAATTTGTTATACATGCACATGGCTAGCTGTTATTTACAGAGGTGTATCAATCTAAATTTGTATAAACTTTTATGGATTTTAAAAGTTCAAGTGTATTCAATTTAGACTTTTAAACAGTATATAAAAGTCTAGTAGTATTCAATTGAAACTTTTTAAAAATCTTAACAAATCTACAACACATTTAATGTGCTTTGAAAATTTTGATAGCATTATTAGTGTTTTTAAGGAAAAATTAGCAATACTAAAAGTATAATACAAGCTCCATTTCTAAATACTGCTTTTATGGCTAGTACAGTTGCAAAATTACAAAAGGTTACAATAATATAATTAGAATCAAATTAGTTGGAACATTGCTCTTGCATATTGTAATAATGAACTTCATCTGCGATACTATGAACTTCATCTTAGACATTAGTTTATGCTTAAGGATTTTGGTAGAGCTTGGTTTGGGTGATCTCAAATGACCAACTATGAACATCACACACACATATGAGGAGTATTTTCAATAAGTTTGGGATGGCTTGATCTAGCATTTGAGAAATATTGATTTGGATCATGATTGAGAGGTTGTTTATTCCTAACTTTGAGACAAGAAGTTTCTTTTGTTTATTGCTTTGTATTTTAGTTTTTAGTAAGTACCTTTAGTGCTTATGCTTTTGTTGTTTCTTTTGTGATATTTCGATAAGTGTTTTAGGGTTTACTTGCTTAAGGAGAAACAAGATGTTAAGTTTAGGGAGTTAATAACTCTAATTTATTAAAGTAATATAATTTTTACTTTCTTAAAAACTTGTCTAACTACTTGAGAAAATTTACATATTGTGCTTAAATGAATTTTAATTGTGCCTTTTTAAAATTGAGTGAACTTTTAATTGTAAAATCTAAATTTATCTTGTATGAACTTTAAAAAATTAATAATTTAAAGTTCATTCATGAAAATTACACTTACTGCCATTGTAGGGAATAAAGAGAGCAAAAATTAGAATGGTTTACAGTTTGTCATAGCTTTGCTGCAACAAACGTGTCTAGTAATTGAGCAACAAATTAAAAAAAGGTGAAAACATATGATAGCTGGACTTGGGTCAGTAAAATGATAAAATTTGACATTTGAACACTCACTTTTTAAATGAAAATTTGAGAGTTAGCAAAAGAATATCACCTCATGTCATCTAAATCTAGAACCAACATATAAAAGAAAGGGGGAATTAAAGTAGAAAATGGAGCAAAGGCAGACCCCAGGCACTGATTTAGAGAGATCATCCTTCCTTATTTGAGATAGAGATAAATACACGCAGAAAAGGGGGATCAAAGTTGAGCAAAGCAAGAAAATACTAGAGATTTTCGGTTCAATCAGTCAAAGGAACAAGAAATAAGGGCTGCGTTGTCGAAGTTTCTTCAATCTCCATTTTTTCTTATTTTTAATTTTCTATAATCTCATATTTGGACAAGGATTTTTCTATTTCTAAATTTGCAATTGATTTTATGAATATGATGAGCTAAATATCTTTTAGCTAGGATTGTCGATGAACAAGTTAACGTAGTCTCTATTTTTTATAAAAATCTATGCTATATTTTGGTAAAATTGTGCTAGTTATTCAAGCTTGCTTTATTATTTAATTCTTATTTGTTGCTTGATCCCTAATTAATAGGATATTAGGACTGAAATTAATTCTAGAAAGGATAATTGAAGTTGGATTAAGCTTAGATAATGTGAGTTTAGTTTAGTTCTAAAGATTGAAGTTAAAATTGCAACTAATATAGGAATATATAGTAGTCTCACATAATCTAAAAGAATTGGAACATGTAATAATGTTTCTAAGATTAGATTTACATAGAAATATGTTTAATTAAGCTTTAGGAAGTATAAACATCGCATATTCGGAAGAATCTCTTATAAATCACGAATTCTGGTTATATGTGTGTTTTGCCGTAGCATTACCATATCATTTTTATAGCAATTGTGTTTTAAGTATAATAACTTATTTCCTTTGCAATCCTAGCTATCTCTATCATTTGAAATCTTTGTTATTTCTCTTGCTGAATTAAATTTGATTGTTACTTACTCTTCTAAACTCGTTATTTGCTATTTTCCTTTTTATTCTTTTATTTTATTTTATTATCCAAAACACAAAAATTGATATTTACATTGTTAATTTTTACATTATTTTTTAATACTACAATCTCTGTGAAAACTAGGTCTTATCTTATTATTATATTACTTATTTATGATACGTATATTTGTGTGGCACTCATTACACACGTTTTAAGCAAAATAAAATGCCTTTACCTATGAACAATGCTAAGATTTTATCAATATCCTTCATTCTTTTCAATTTAGCATTGTTTTGGCTAATTTCATCATAGATGCTAGAAAATGATGAGAAAAATGATGAGAGAACATGTGATTGTTTTCAAGCATGTCTATTAATCCTAAATATCCTAAGGAATGCAATAAATAATTACTAAAATGAAAAAAAAATGTTATCTAGAGCATATTAATCCTAAACATGATAAACTAATAAAGCAAAATTAAATAAAGATAGGATATGTTAATATTCCCCTACACCTAATTCTAACATTGTTCTCAATGTAAGCACATACATATATATAATGTAAAAATTATAAGTAAGAAAGGAGTATAAAATAAATCTAATGGGTTGCCACCCACAAAGAACTTAGTTTAACGTCCTCAATCAGACGTAGCTACAACTCATCTGAAGTCGTCTCCATCGTCATCTGGATACTTAATTGCTTCGAAGATGTTGAAGCACATTATCTGCCCATCAAACTCAAAAGTTAGTTGCCACTATACACATCAATATTAGTGCGAGTTGTTTCCATAATGGTCTCCCCAAATATAATGGCATGGAAATAATGTAGGAATCATCACTCGTGTCCAATATAAAGAAGTCTATTGAAAATATCATCTCATCCACTTGCACTAAGACTTCTTCAATAACACCCTTAGGATGGACATTAGTTCTATCATCAAGTTGTCTAATAATACATGTTTCTTTTAAAGGACCTAGATTCAGTAAAGCATAAATATTATAGGGCATGGCATTAATAGTGCTTCTAAATCTAGCGTAGATTTTTCAAGCCTTCTATCCCCTATCCTTATCGGGATGATGAAACTACATTAATCTTTAGCTTGCGTTTTGTGGTGCACAATTTCTTAAGAAACTTTTCATTTTAAGAATTTGCTTGATAGCATCTAGGAGTGGAATGTTGACTTGCACTTTTCGAAAAGTGTCCAAAATTGCCCTTTCAAGTTAATCTTTCTTTTTATTTTTAAATCTACTTGGAAAAGGCATAATAGGTTCATAAGTAGAAAGGGGAGGTTTGGATACTACCTTAGGTGACACCGTAGCTTCTTATGGGGTGATCTTCTCTTTTTCAAGCATTTTATTTTGTGTAGCCCTCTTATTTGATTTGAAATTTTGGAGACCTCTTTGGATTCCTACAGTTACTTGCTACTTTTTAAAGTAATGACATTGACAATCTCCTCGAGATTTACTATAGTTTGTGAAGGGAGTTTTCTAGATGCTTGTCCCAACCTTCGAACAATCGTGGCTAGTTGACTCATTTGAATATCAATGTTCTTTATTGAGGTTCCAGTCTTGTAGAGTCTATTTTGGACTTGGTACTGGAACTTAGCAGTTTTAGTTGTTACATCATTAATTAAGTCTTCTATAAACTTACCTTGAGGTAGTTACAATGATTGGGGTCGATGTTCGTATTGCTGTTAGGGCATAGGATTAGGTAATCTAGGTAGATTGTAAGGAGCATATGTTTGGATATTACCTGCATAGCTAAGATATGAGTGATCTTTCTATCCATGGTTATATGTATTACTGTAGACATCATACATAGGTCTTTGTTCAAAAAAACCACCAACAATATTGGCGTGTTCATCTTGAAAGGTGGGATAAATACTAGTAGGGTGTCTCACTGCAGAGCATATGCCACAAGTCTTAACCTATCCAATAGCCAATTATTGCATCAAAGTAGTAAGATTATTCAATTTTTGTTCAAGGTGGGAATTAGTGCTTACCTCATTTACCTTGCCTTATGGATTAGTCTAGGTGCCAAATTGTTAAGAATAGGGAGTAATGATTGTAATCAAAGATAGTGCTTTAGTTGGTGTTTTGTTTACCAATGCCCCACCACTTGCAACATCAATCATGTATCTCTTTGTGGGTGGTAACCTTTCCTAGAAATATTGAAGTAGAAGTTGATCACTTATTTGGTGTTGTAAGCAACTAGCACAACCTTTTGAACCTCTCCCAATATGTATAGAGTGTTTCGCAATCGAATTGTATAATTTCACAAATTTGTTTCTTTATTGTTGTGGCTTTAGAAGCTAGAGAATACCTCTATAGAAACTATCTTTTTATCTCATTCCAAGCAATAATGGATATAGAGGGTAGATACTAGATAGTAAAGTCATTCCTTAACACTATCCGCCAAAGAAAAGGAAAAAGCTCTAAGTTTGACTTGTGCTTTTGTGATCCCTATTAGTTTCATGTTAGAGCAGACTACGTAAAATTCTTTCAAGTGTTTGTTTGGGTCTTTTCCACTTAAACTATTGAAAGTAGGTAACAAATGTATTAGTCTAGACTTAAGTTCAAATCTACCTCAAAGTTAGGGTATACTACGCACAATGATTACGCATCAGGGCAGGTGCAACTAATTCTTTGAGAGTTTAATTAACAATAGTCATTTCTTCTTGTTTGGTGTATTCCTATAAATTAGAACTAAAAAAAGTTTATCTTGTTATTTCTTAAGTACAAACAAAAAACAATGGGGATGAGGATTGTCTAGCTTTGTCAATCTTTGTAAAATCTTAACTATATAAATGAAATAAAATTGGTATTTTTGTAAAGCATTATTTATTTATTTGTTAAAATACATGTAAGAGAAGAAGGTTAAGTAGCATTAGTAACATACTAACATATAAATCCTTTTACTACTCCTTCCAACAAAATTGACATTTTGATTGGAACCAATAAACTTTAAGGTTAAGTAGCATTAGTAACATTCTAACATATAAATCCTTTTACTACTCCTTCCAACAAAATTGACATTTTGATTGGAACCAATAAACTTTATGGAGTTCTATGAAAATATTTTACACCTATAAATTAATATTTATTGGTCTCAAAGCCGACCGAGGACCTAGACAATATAGGCAGTCGCCTAGGTCCTCTGCCTAATAAGGGCCCCAATTCAATGAAAATATTTTTATTTTTTATTTTAAAATATAATAATAAAAATAATTTTTTAGTCTCTTTCTATTATAGTATATGGGTGATAAGTTTAATGCAATGTGAATACATCAATAACTCGATTATTACATTAATTATATCATTATCATTTTTATTTTTCAGTAAATTTTTTAATTAATAAAGATTCAAATTCTTAATCTAAAAGTTAATTTTTTAGCAATACAAATTATGAAAAACATTATTTCATGGTATTCATAAAATATCTATCAATAATCTTAAATTTATTAATTTTTACAACTAATTAAATTAGTAAGAGATTTTTTTGTTGTAGTTTATAAAAAGTATAGAACATTATTTATACTAACAATTTTTAATAAAATAATAATTAAATAATTTAAATAAAATTAATATTAATATATGATTGTAAAAGAACTTCGAGAGCCTAAGGTCCTATGAATGCTTGGGATGTGTAACACACATAAAACAAAATACGACTAATGTACCCCTTTAATGTAAACAATTTAAGGTCCATAACCCCTAAATGTAATGAGAAGTCTTGGTCGTTCAAATTTACAAATTACAAACTTTGACAGAGTTTCTTTTCTGATATTTATGCAAATAATGGACCAAAGCATGCTTTCTCTTGTAACATCAACATAGAGATTGAGAGGGATATCTACAAATGGTTGAAACTTCAAGCTATGGGGCTGAAAATTAAAGACTTTTCAATTATTATTCCCAAGTGTCAGTACGTGACTGATTTGTCTTATATGCATACTTTTCTTTGGTTCTCCATTTTCTTTATAAATTACAAGCTTCCACGAAATCGTTCTTTCTGTTGTAACATCAACTGAATTTGACAGATATGTTGTCCTCATGATAATAATGGCATATAACATAAAGATGAATTGAAACATCTTTTGCTCTTGCTTTATAGTGTCAAGAGTCAACTAAGGAAAACTGAGCAAAATAGACTCAGCCAAGCTTGGGTGCTACCTTGAGTGCTCAACTATCTTCCTTGACACTAATTGAAGCTAAAAATGCATGGATAGGAATGAGAAGAATTTTTCAATTTTTTTTCCACAAAACTTATTAGGATGTTTAGGTTCAATATGGAACTATTTCTTGTTTATATTCATTGTGATTGCTTTCAAAAGGACCATAACACGTTTAATGGAGCTTTGAAAATTTTGACAACCATTATTAGTGTTTTAAGGAAAAATTAGTAATACATACTACAAGCTCCATTTCTAAATACTTCTTTTATGACTAGTACAACTACAATATTACAAAAGGTTGTCACATGTAGTAGTGTAATATTAATATAATTAGAAACAAATTATCAATGGAACATTGATCTTGTATATTGTAATAATGAACTTCATCTGAATTTTCTTAATTTGCATTTTTAATTAAACTGATCTCAGTGGAGTCAACCTCCGATAGTGTGGAGGAACTCTCTGAAGTACAAGATATATTCTCAGCATTCTCTGTTGAGTTGTTCTGTTGTGGAGGATACAATAATAGCTTGGGTGGAATGCTTAGGCTTTCAACTCTTCCTTCAAGCATTTTTATGACACTGTTCATTGAAGGTCTATCACTCGGCTTCAATTGTATACACCAAAGTGCAACTATAATCATCTTCTTTACAAGTTTTGATTCTTCTTCAGTGACATGATCTTCTAATTCTATGTCGTATCCTTCGCTAAGTTGATCGTAAACCCATGATGGAAAGTAAATTTTGCTTGAATGCTCTGTGGTAACGCTCAAGTTTTTCCTTTTACTTGCCATTTCCATTAACAACTTCCCAAAGCTATAAACATCAGCTTTAAAGGAGACACCCCCAATGTTTTTGTAAAACAATTCTGGAGCTATGTATCCAAGGGTTCCTCTTGCTGCTGTCATGGACACAATGCTAGTTTCTAAAGGGCATAATCTAGCTAACCCAAAATCCGAAATCTTAGGAACAAAGTTGTCGTCTAAAAGAACATTGTGAGGCTTAATGTCAAAATGTAGAATTTGCATTTCACATCCTCTATGAAGATAATCAATACCAGAAGCCACTCCAAGTGAAATATCAAACATTGTCTTGTAGCTTAAGGAGTTAACTATTACCTCCTTAGAATTAGAAGAGATGTATTTGTCAAGAGATCCATTCGACATTAAGTCATACACAAGAGCACGCTTTGTTCCCTCGATACAGAATCCAATTAGTCGAACCACGTTAACATGGTGAATCCTTCCAATGGTAGATACCTCATTGATGAAATCTTGACCATTAGACTTGGATTTACTCAGTATCTTGATGGCAACAAGGCCACCACTTCGCAGTTTTCCTTTAAAAACAGAACCATAACCACCTTCCCCCAACTTGTCCTTGAAATTTGTTGTCATCTTTTTGATGTCAGAGTAGGTATACCTTATTGGCAAGAAGTTGTTATTGGTCTCCAAGAATTCTTCAATGGAGGGGAACATTGATAAATGCCGCCTTCGCCATTTATAAACCAAGAATGCAATTACACATGGAACCCCTAGTATGACTCTTAATGCAAGGGACATTGCTGTCAAATAAACTAAGAAAAGCTATAGAACATCAGTTGCTAAATCATCATAAAACTACTGCTTTAGAGAGTGAAACATTTATCTGGCACTGATATTAGACAATAAGGCACGTAAGTTCTTACCAATTAACACGGGAAATTTGAGAATAACAGTGTAGAGAATAGATCTGATCCTTTCAATAAGGTCTGCAGGAAAAACATATGAATATGACTAACAAATTGGGTTTTGAGCAATTATGTTCCAAAAGTATATACTGCAACAATTAACAAATAAATTCTATTAAGTGACATGTGAGTAAGACCCTTACAGCAGTAGGAATGTTTCAAACACCAATAAGATCCCCAAGAATACGGACCCCAGTAGAGCTCAAACCCATAAAACATGGCTTTGTGGGTGTCACTGCAGGAAATATTAGAACTGTTTCGTATCAATATTACCGGCGATGAAGTCTGTACGATCAGCTCTATGCGGCACAAGTCCGGTATGTCAGAGACATGTTGGTTACCCAACATGACATATGAACTATGATGGCCTAATTTGGAATCACTTTTTCTTGTATTATTATTGCAATTATAAGCAACAATCTCTACTTGTTGAGGATAATGAGAGGATAAATTCATTGCACTTTCACAGCTCATTAAAGTCATAAACTGTGAGAGTTCAATATTAATTTGGTCCGACCTCATCTGATAGGTTTGATAACTTCCATAACGAATATAAAGACCATCAAACGAGGAGATATCACCCTTTTCAAGTTTGGAATACAGAACACGGATGGTGTGGTTATTGTAATTGATTGCCTGAACGTAGTGCTTTATCCCTTTTTTTAAGTACAAAACTACCCTCTGGTTGTTCTCACATGAAAGCTCGTATTCTTTCGTTCCACAGTGTTCTGGATCAGTTGTAAGCCGAAAAGGATAACTAATATTGGGGATATTTCCACAAGATGAAGCAGGACAATGATACCATGGATTATGCTTCCCGAAGCTAGTTTGAAGGAGTAGCATCAATACAACAACAATGGCGTTAACTCGTAACCACATGGATATTCTTCCATTATAATCCATTCTCATGTTTTTTTACTTTTGAAAGAGAAAGACCTCCTTCCTTCTGGATCACCTTTATTATCTTCAGCATTTGGAACTTAAGCATCTTTATATACCATTAAGTATACTAGTAACCATATTTTCTTTTTGAGCTATTTTCTTCGCTTCTTATCTTGAAAAAAAAAATAACAAAATCAATTCCATTATAATTTATAACAAAAAAATATATATATGTTTGCACATGAATTAAAAAGTTCTTTAAATCAACTATAAATCTTATTCATACAAAAGTTGTGAAAGTTGTCTTCAAATAATAGAAGATAATTTACATACTAAAAGCTCATTATATATATATATATATATATATATTAAAAAAATTAAAATAACACTTTTTAAAATTCATAATAATAAAAATTATAATTTTTTTTTTAAATTAAGATAATATGAGTTATTGTTGGTTTAATGTTAGAAAAATTATTTTAATTATTATAAATTTTAAGAATGTTATATTTGTTTTTTTTTTTTTTTTTTTTTGAAGAACTTTTGTTTGTATTATGATCATTCCACTTATTTGGGTAACAAAAGGATGACCGAAAGGAAAACATTATCGTTTGACCATTAACAATTTTTAAATATAATAAGGCAAAACTCACACCTATACTGTCAAATTAAAAATAAATATCTTTAAATATTGTTAAACATACAATATAAACTTAGATATGAATCCAACAAGTAATGACAACTGTAGTTGTGAATCAGTGACATTTTCTTGATTAGATCATTAAGGCAAGTGCAGCATTAACAATTAAGATTGATCGACCATATGTTACATACAAAATAAAAAGGTAAATGTAATATGTTACATACAATGATAGAATATATACAACATATTTCATACACAAAATAGAAATAAATGTAATATATTACATACAAAAAAAATTCAAGATTCCAAATAAGAGTCAGATTGTATAACAAAACAAATAAGGCATTGGCTATAAAAAGTTTCAATATTGTTTTCTTTTAGAAATAGGTAGAAGTGGGATACAACACTTTTTTTTTTTTTTTTACAGAATTTACAAAGAAGAGCACGAAAAACAAAATAAAAAGAGACGAACATAAAGGCATCCAAATTGCTTGTTTTGACTAAATTTTCGAAATCGAGGAAAGAAACAAGTACAAAAAAATTATGGCAATATTGCATTTACTATGGTATTTATGAAGTTAACAACAAAGATCATCATTAGCATCTTCAATCCAAGCAATTCTATCCTTCATAACCTACTTTTTAAAGCTCTCAAATGAGTGGGTCGTGTCGAATTTGAGTCGACTTGTTTGTGACTCCATTTATGTAAAATTGACCTTGATTCAACTCGTTTATTAAAGATGTCAAAAAATGCAACCTTAACTCAAACTTTTTAATAAATGAGTTTACCTGCTTTGCTCGTTTAAATATATTAATTAACATGTACTATACTTTATAATGTAAAAAATTTGAAAATTATATTAAGTATTAACATTTACTATGTAACTTGTTAACATAATAAATTTTAGTTAGACTCAAAAAATTAAATTAATTTAAGCATTATTTAAACAAAAAAAATTTAAAATATTAATTAATATAAAATAAAAACAATATCAATAATCATAAGTATTGTAATACATCAAAGTTAAGAGTTAAAGTTTCTAACACTAACAAACAAGTCTAACAAAAATATGTATCCTAAACTTTTTGTAAGTAAAAAATTGTTTTTAAGTCTAAAACAAATAAATATTAATCAAAACACACAAAATTAAATTAAATCAAAAAATATTATAAATTGATAAAAATACAAAAAATAAAATATGAAATAAATTTGAACTCATCCTAATAATATTAGGAAGTACAAATGTGAAAAGGTGTAAATTTTTTGCACTTGAAAATCTTCATAATCAAAAACTTCGGAGGAATTTCCATCAGCAGCAGAGATTCAAGCCCAAATTCAACACTTCTTAATAAAATGCATCCTAAGTACACCACCAGAGCTTGAAACTAAAACAAGCCAAGAACCAAACGTCATGAAGATTTCCTAAGGAAACAACATATCGACTGTTTTGGGAAAACCCGCGTTGAGAAAAATACCGAATTATTCACGGAGAGTAAGAGCATAGCAGTAGTGATGTTGAAATAGTTAGAACAGTGAGGCCTTAAGCCAACAGAGAAGTTCTTATGAAAGTGTGTTGTCGAGTACATATTACTCCTTTTATGCAAATGTTGGTTTAGACTCTAGGGAAGGATCTCAAATAGCATAAAGGTAAAAAAAATAAGTACACACAGCTTCTAAAAATGATGATGTCAAGCGAGATTAAAAAATAATGCAATTTGGTTAAGAAACAAATTATTTTAAGGTATTTTTATATCTCAATTAGTATCTTATTACTATCTCATACTATTAAAAATTAAGTTAGCCAAAATAAAACAAATTTTAAAATTAATAAATTTTTTTATCATAATTAAAATTAATAAATTATACATGAATCTTATTAATATCTTAATTTACACCTTTACCTTTATGTAGGTGCAGTTTGAGCGTCAATTTTGACAAGAAAAGAGGAACGAAAAAAGAAGAAAATAGATTTTAACAGTTTGGGTACAAAAAAGAACAGTAAAACTAATAAAACAAAGAGATTGAAAATTAATTAAAAAATGAAAAGATGTAATGGGAAAAAAGAACCGTAGATTGAGATTGAAAAATTGGAAGGTAGAATGAGAAGTGCATTTATTGAGAGACTTTGTAGCTTTAATTAGGGTTTGGTATCTCACTTATCTTTACAAGGATATATATATATATATATTAAAGTGATATTTTTAAATTTTTAAAAAAAATATACTTAAATTTAATTTTTTTAAAAAAATTAATTTATTGACACATAATTCTTATGCAATTTTATAAAAGAATAATTTTAAAATTTTAATTTTCTTTGCTAAAAAAATTTAAAAAAATAAAATAAAAATCAAATTATAAGGAAAAAAATTGACCAAATATTTTATATTTTTTTGTTATTTTTTTTTTTATCAAAAATAGATCTTTTAAATAAATTATTTTAGTAAAAAACATTAAAAATTGAAAATTATTCTTCCGAAAAATCACATGAAAAATTAGAAGACTTAAAATATAATACTTAAAAAAAATTAAAATATATCTTTTAAAAAAAGATTAAAAAAAAAATTAGTAGAGAACCTCTTTAATTAATAATTGTTGTGTACTACCAAAAAAATATCTAACTCCAAAACAATCTGTCCGAACTAAAAAAAAAAAGAGAAATAGACTCATATGACCCCTTTTTACTATTTTTATTCTACATTAGACCCCTCACTTACAATTTTAATAATATTCCTATTATACCCTATAACCCAAAAAGAAAAGAAAACAGCACTCTAAGTCAGAAACAAAAACAAAAAGCTGACTTTCTTTTAGTCACTCAGTTTCCTCCCTTCTCTCTCTGAAATAGAAATTGTGCTTTTGAGCAAGTGAATCTTATAGCTCCAATAATATTCTGGCTGGCTTTGGAGTTCGTGGAAGAAAAATAAGAGCCGAGGTCAGAGGCATTGGGATTAAGCTTGGCGAGGCGATTGTTGCTCTTCCTCGTCTTTCACAGCCCTTTTTCTCTTCGTTTCTTCCCTCTTGCTCTGTCTGCAACACAAACATTTCGTCCCTGAGTTATTCATTGTTTCTTTCTATTTGCTGAATGAGATTTGCTTACGTGGCATATTAAATTAAATCATAATTGGTTAGTCAAATCTGTTATGAGAGCTAGACTGCATGTTGTTGCGTCATCTATATATATATATATATTTAGGATAACTCTTCTACAGAATATCAATCAAGGAAAGGGATTTCAAATTAGAGAGGCTAACAGTAAAGATGAGTGCTCTGGTTTTCAGTTGGACATCTGTTGAGGTGAGTTTGATATACGTCCAACTGAGGGGTTATTCTGGGCAGTCTAGTTGGACATATGTCCAACTCGGCTCCGGCGAGTGGGGTCGCCGGCTGGTCAAAATTTGATCAGTTGGACGACTGTCCAACTGAGCTCCGGCGAGTGGACATATGTGTCCTCTAAAATATACTCCTCTGGTTTTGTCCAACTCTGTTGAGGTGAGTTGGACATACGTCCAACTGAGGGGTTATTCTAGGCAGTCTAGTTGGACATGTGTCCAACTCGGCTCCGGCGAGTGGGGTCGCCGGCCGGTCAAAATTTCATCAGTTGGACAGTCGTTCAACTGAGCTCCGGCGAGTGGACATATGTGTCCTCTAAAATATACTCCTCTGGTTTTCAGTTGGACACATGTCCAATTCTGTTGAGGTGAGTTGGACATACGTCCAACTGAGGGGTTATTCTGGGCAGTCTAGTTGGACATGTGTCTAACTCGGCTCCGGCGAGGTCGCCGGCGAGTGGGGTCGCCGGCCAGTCAAAATTCGGTCAGTTGGACAGTTGTCTAATTTTGAGTAGTCTAGTTGGACATGTGTCCAATTAAAATTCATCACAATTGATTAATGAAATTAAGGGCATTTTTGTCATAATATGTAAAAAAATCAAGTGGAGGGGGTCATACCAGATTTTTAATAAATAGGGGGTCATGACAGCATATAATCCAAAAAAAAATTATGAAATCGTAATAGAAAATAAAACTATATCCGTGACAAGTAATAAAGGGATAGTCTAGACTCGGATAACATATTCATGAGGTTTCTTCACAAGAAAAAGGAAAGGAAAAAAAAAAAGGATCAGATTGATAGAAAGTACTCTGCTTTGGCTAGTGGTGTTTTTAGGAATTAGCCTAGTATTGGTGGTGTTTCATTTATTTCAGATAGGATTGAAATTTAAAAAATGTGCACAGATACAGGGAGTTACCGAGAGGGCATAGCAATGTTCCACAACATAAACCACACGGCATGTGGTATAGAGTTGTAGTAACCTAATATAGTCTCGAACGAAGCTCGATTTTCTTCTTCCTAACAATCAAAAAGTTGAGATTATTCATCAAACAAAACAAATCCTTTTATTTCTTGTCACGTATTACGCAACATAACATAAGAAATCACATCTGTTAGGACTAACATTACTTTTTACATTTATCGCGTTCTCTATTAATGTCCAATTTTGTGGACTATATAAGTTAAATATTTATAATTAATAATTGAATTGTTAGACTTCAAACACAAGAATTGATAATTACCAACTTAAACCATCCTCATTCCCCTCCTCTCTTAATTACCGCAAAGAGTGATGATTATTCATCAAATCCGGAATTTTGTTTTTCAAAAATCATAACACCTACACTCCCAATCACTGTATCGAGTAGGCTCTGGACCTTTTGGCCCACCGATCTCACCTGCCTCTTTGTCCAAATCAAGCTCATCTTCGTGTTCATGCTCTCTTTAATTTTGATTTTTGATATTTTCTTGTACGGCCGCTCTACTTTCCGTATTGAGATTGGAATTTTGAGATTGAGACTGTTGAGAAAATGAACGGATGAATCCTCCAATTGATGCCAATAAAGCGCCGGCCAAAGTATCCAATTAGTGTTTTTCAGAACTCCTTTTGTGGCTAAGATCTGGTCTAGTTTGCTTGCCATCATTTTTACTCTCTCGGTTCTCTTCAAAAAAAAGAAGGGAGTAGTAGAGAATCAGAGGGCTTGAGTGAAGGAGACATGGGCATGTCCGCCATGGGTACTTGGGATATGGGTCAGGGCTAACCGTTAGAGTTTTTGGGCTTTTTCTTACAGTTGGAGGCCCATTTATAGATGGACTTAACCCTTTAAGGAGAAGGCGGTCCCTTTCCTTTTTTTTTTTTTTTGGTTTTAATCAGATAATATGAATATAATAAAATCTGAAAAAGTCATTTCTAGTAATAGAACTCAGAGATTGATAAGCAAGAAAGTGTACAGTTGAAGGAAAAGATGGGCGGAGGAAGCCATGTTTTGAAGAGAATTCCACGAATTAAATTTCCTGAGAGACACCCAAAATCTTCACTCTCAGGTCTCCTTTACAATTACGGCTACTTTTTTGTTTAGCAAAAAAAAAAAAAATTTGGGAGAAATGTGTAAGACATGCTTTGACGCTTAGATTTGCTCTATATAGACTGTGTTCTGTATGTGTTGTCCAGTGAGTTGAATGAGCTGTCAGAATTTGATAAAATAATTGGGTTAGCAAAATTGTAAAGCTTTTTGGAAAGAAAATGAAATTTGGGTTTAGTTGTAGCTTGTTAAAAGCTGTAAATTCATTGATAATTGATATAATCTTTTATGTTTATTTTACGATGGTGTTTTTTTTCCCACTTTACTGTTTAGTGTTTACTAATGGAGAAGTATCGGCCTTAACTATGTACTTAGGAAACAAAAATTATTAGCAGGTAAATTGATTTATCTCACAGTAATAATACAAATCTAATGTATGTATTAATTCATAGGTTCAAGTTCACAAACTGAAAAAGCAACAACAAATAAAGAGGTTCATCAGAAAAGCACTTAAAACATTAGATGTTCCAGCAGCACCCTCAAACCCTGGTGTAGGAGAAAAAGCTTCTTTGCTATTCTAGTGAGCCACTCTCTCTCTTTCTTTCTTCTTTTTTTTTTTTTTTTTTTTGTCTTTAATTTATCATTTATTTATGGAAGTATGAAACATAAATAAAAATAAAAATTTGCCATTTATAAAAAAAAAAAAAAAAAAAAAAAAAAAAAAAAAAAAGCGTTCTTTAGAAAGATATGTGATCCATTATTAATGTATATCGTTTTCTTTTAATTAATTCAAAGTTTGATCACCTAACGTCAGAAGCTTCCATTTTAATGGTTGAGTTTCCTCTGAAATAATTGAATATTGAAAATTAAGTTGATTCTGATTGGAGAAAAATGAAGGCTACGAGTTGGGTTTTACCATAGGACTCTTCGGATTATTTCCAATAAAAATAT
Organism: Elaeagnus macrophylla; assembly: GCA_029378325.1. Classification (NCBI taxonomy): domain Eukaryota; kingdom Viridiplantae; phylum Streptophyta; class Magnoliopsida; order Rosales; family Elaeagnaceae; genus Elaeagnus; species Elaeagnus macrophylla. The sequence goes on along the minus strand of CM055640.1, from coordinate 73,910,650 downwards.
ATTATTAATTTTTTATTTTGTTTTGTAACTGGGTGGATACTTTTGATCCCTCGGCGGAGGAGCAAAAGAACCATTTGGTTTTTCTACAACCCAACGTTGTTTTGTTGTTTAATTTACTATAGCAAGCAAATAAACTGTGATGACTCACGAATGCATTTGGAAATAAAATTCATTTTTTCTGTTCAGTTATATAGGTTTTTGTATCTTTAATTAATTTGTTAAAACAATGTAAATTATTTTTATACAAACTGGTCATAAAATGTGGGAAAAAACGTGGTTCACTTTTATATAATAAAACTATGAATTGTTTCACTTCTTAATTTGCAGCCAAACAGTTCATTTCTCGTATGATTTCGTAGTACGAATTCGATTTTGAATGAACCATTTTTTATGAAATAACATTGTCTATTGAAAAAAAAAAAAAAAAAAACAACGAAGTTTTGACCAAACGTATTCAAGCCAACGTGGTAGTATCGATGATTAAAAAAAAATTCTCCGAAACTACTGCATGAACAAGTAAATAATACCAATAAGATTGTAGTTAACTAGTTCAAAATCAACAACCAAAAACCATTGAAAAGGCAACAAAACTGTACATTATTTTCATAAGAACCCAGTAGACTGACCTGAGGCAAAACAAAAGGGTAAAAACTAGACATATTTGGAATCCTCTGGGTTGCCTCCCAGAATGTAAGCATTGTACTGCCATAAAAACCACTTTTCGTTTCTGCTCAATCCGCGAATCATCTGACTCTGGAGAGAACAGACCTTCACTTAGTGACCATCCATGGGACTAGGGCAATCCTATTGAGGACACTGCACAAGAATTCACATTGCTAATAAGTGATCACATTATGTTTGCTACTTTCTGCTGCCTCCAGGTCAAGTTATTTTTTCTTTTAAAAAAATCTTCATTCTTGCCTTTTTCTTCTACTTTGAAGAGATATTTGTCAACCTAGGCAGCCGCTTGACGCCCCTCAGATATTGCCCATACAACCAGGGATTGACCACGACGACAGTCCCCAGCAGCAAACACTCCATCTACACTTGTGGAGAATTGCCCGTACTCTGCCTTTATGTTCGATCGGTTGTCACACTCCAACCCTAATTTCTCTGCTATGGTATGTAATAAGAGCAAAACATACACCGTTTTTGTGAGAAAGTTTACATGAATTTGAAAAGAACAAGCAATTATTGATTTGAAAATCTTTGATTTTGTTTAGTTAATTTTAATCTTGAGAAGTCTCTTAATGTTGTTGGATGACTACTAAGAAGACAAAAGGCATGAATACCGACCAACTCAGGACCAAGGAAACCCATGGCTAGCAGAACCAAATCTGCCTCAATTATCTCCTCGGAGCCCTCCACTTCCTTGAACTGAAACTTCCCTGAAGCATCTTTTTCCCAGCAGACACAAACCGATTCAAGCCCTTTCACTACTCCATTCTCATCTCCCACAAAACGCTTGGTAAGTACCTCATAGGTTCTTGGATCTTTGCCAAATTTAGCAGCAGCTTCCTGGTGCCCATAATCTACTCGGAAGATTTGAGGCCATTGTGACCCCAAAGAAGTAGAATTTTTAAGCTCGCTCTTTCACTCAATTATGAACAAAAAAACATGAAGCAAGGTGTGAAACATGTAAAATACCTGAGGCCATGGATTGCCCGGAGCCCTAGCTTGTGGTGGCTAGGGAAGAAGCTCCAAGTTTACAATGCTACTACAACCATGGCAGATTGAAGTCCCAATGCAATCAGTGTCACCTCCACCAATTACCACCACCTTCTTACCCTTGGCAGAAATGTACTTACCATCTTGAAGATAACTATCGAGCAAGCTTTTGGTATTTGCATGAAGAAATTCCATTGCAAAATGTACTCCTGTTAGCTCTCTTCCTGGTACAGGAAGATCCCTGTACAAGAGTACCTCAGTTCTATGCTACATAAACTAATATGTGAAGCTAAAAGAAATTCTGCAGATGACAGAACTACCAGGACTATCAACATAAATGGCTTTCTGCACCACACTAACCAACCTTGGTTTTGTGGATCCTATAGCCAAGACCACAGCATCATTCTCCTCCTTTAGTCGATCGAGGGAATATGATGGATCAACTCCAACATTAGCATTAATCGCAAAGTTCACACCTTCCTCAGCCATGGGTGAAAGATTCACCCGGAGCTTAACAACATCAACTTTGTCAGCCTTCATATTAGGAACTCCATACATCATAAGCCCTCCAATCCTATCTGATCGTTCATACACAGTCACTATATGGCCCATTCTATTTAATTAATCTGCTACAGCCAAACTGGCCCATTCTATTTAATTAATCTGCTACAGCCAAACCTGCTGGGCCGCTTCCAACAATGGCAACTTGTTTCCTGCAAATGAAGACATGTTAGTTGAATCTGAAATTATGCATACATTGAACTCTTTGAAATATTGCCCGACATAATGCTGAAAAGTATAATATTTTTCATAAAAATCCATACCCAGTTTGTTTAACTGGGGGTCTTGGAACCATCCACCCCTCTTCAAAGGCCTTGTCAATGATGGCACACTCAATATTTTTAATGGATACAGGATTCTCGATAATACCCAGAACACATGAACCTTCGCATGGTGCCGGGCACACTCGACCAGTAAACTCGGGAAGTTTTTTGTCTCCAGGAGTCGCTCTAATGCTTCATGCCATCTATTTTGGTATACCAACTCATTGAACTCTGGTATTTTATTTCCAAGAGGACATCCAGAGTTCTGTGAAATATAATTCTTCTCAAAGAAATTAATTCTATACTATAAAAAAAGGACAAACTTAAAATGTCACGAGTTTCAAGAAATTCTTGACGTAGGTTTGAATGGTCTGATTTCGCAATGTAACAATTTCAACTTGATAACACACCCATGTAAAGTAGTTACGCGCATTTGTAACTTGGTTACATGGTGTTTAACTGAATTGAAATTACCACACTGCAAAGTCGCATTCATAGAAAGAACTATTACTTGATGGCAGAAAGGAGTACCACTGTCCATCCAACGGGCTGACTGAGTCTTTAAAAGTGGGCCAGGTTTTGATTCTTCCATAACTTCTTTCCACTCATTCAATCATTAGGATTCCTGTATTGAACACCTTAACGCTCATATGACATGAAACCACGATGTTTGATAGCATCAACAACTTGACTAGGTTGATGTACATCCTGCAAATCTAATAAACTCGCCTCATGAAAATAATTATATTAAACTCATTAACATATTACTAACGAAAAACACAAACGGCAGTAGTCATCTTCTACCATCAACGAATAAATAAACAAATTTGAAAGGAAAACAATTAAATAAAATAATAGTAGTCTATGATTTCCCCATGCACACGAATTACAACAAAAAAGACTGATAACACTGTAGTAAAACTGTCCATTACCTTGACGGATTTCTCATTAAAGGTGCATCTGCCATCTTGAGCTCTTCAGAAGCATCTATATACAACAGTTCATCCTCATCTTGCTCCTCAATCACATCTTCTTTGCAGGCTTCATTGGCTGCTTTTAAGTGTGCAAGAGCATGTTTGTACTCCTTAGGGAACACTTTGACTAATTTTGGAAGATCTTCAAAATCAGCCAATATATCTCTAGCAAAACTACTTTTAGTGTAACGCTGATGCTGTTGTATCATCATTCTTAAAGTCATAACGTCCTCTTGTTCTTCCACATTATCAAGATGTAAGCTCCATATTGCATCTAGATTGGAATTTTCCATCAAAATCAAGAATATATGCAATACCACCACTCATACCGGCAGCAAAGTTCCTACCAGTTTTTCCAAGAACAACAACAGTACCACCTGTCATATACTCACAACCATGATCACCAAGGCCTTCCACAACTGCCTTGACGCCTGAATTACAAACACAAAATCTCTTTGCTACCATACCATTAAAGTATGCCTTTCCACTTGTAGCTCCATAAAGTGCCACGTTACCTATCACAATGTTTTCTTTAGGATCGAAAAGACTTCCCTTTGGAGGATACACTACTATCTTGCCACCTGATAGACCTTTACCAACATAGTCATTGTTGTCACCTTCAAGCTCCAGGACACCAGGACAGAGGAATGCTCCAAGGCTCTGCCCAGCACTACCAGTAAATTTGATATGTATGGTGTCTGCTGGAAGCCCAGCCAAGAGATAGTGTTTTGTCATTTCATGGCTAAGCATTGTCCCAACAGCTCGATTCACATTGCAGATTTGTGTATCAATGTACACAGGAAGCCCCTTTTCCAAAGCAGGTGTAGATAGTGATATGAGCTTGTTGTCCAGAGCCATGTCCAACCCACGATCTTGCTTCTGTACACAATATTGCGCAGCTCCAAGGCGAAGATCAGCAGCAGGTCCAAGTAACAATGAAAGATCAATGTTATCTAGCTTCTCATTATTCTTAGTTACCTCTGTGTCAACCTCAAGCATGTCTGATCGGCCAACCATCTCATTAAAAGTTCGAAATCCAAGCTCTAACATTATCTCTCAGTTCTACTAGCATGAAGAAGAAGTTAATGACATTTTCAGGTTCTCCGGCAAACTTCTGACGAAGCACTGGATCTTGTGTAGCAATGCCAACAAGGCAGGTATTTTTGTGGCACTTCTGCATCATAATGCAGCCAAGCGTTATGAGGGGTGCAGTACTGAACCCGAACTCCTCTGCACTAAGAAGTGTAGCTATGGCAACATCTCTTCCAGTTTTCAGTCGGCCATCAGTTTGAAGCACTGTGCGGCCACGAAGATCATTTGCAACCAAAGTATGGTGAGTCTCAGCCAAACCAAGTTCCCATGGAAGGCCAGCATTTTTTATGCCCGTCCATCTAGAGGCCCCAGTACCTCCATCATGCCCTGAAATCAGAATGTGATCAGCATGCCCCTTGACAACTCCACTGGCAACAACACCAACACCAGCTTTAGATACTAGCTTCACACTAATACGAGCACCTGGATTAGAGTTCTGCAGATAGATGAGAATGAGCTCAGACAAATTGATAATTTACAATTAAAGTTGCATATAAGCAAAAGTATATCTTACAATTCTTTCCAAACTTCATAATACCACACAAAAGATAACAAAATGCAGTATCTTCACATACCTTAAGATCATGAATTAGCTGAGCAAGGTCTTCAATAGAAAAGATATCATGGTGAGGAGGTGGGCTTATAAGTCCTGCTCCAACAGTGGAATTCCTGGTGACAGCAATGTCTCCTATAACCTTGTGCCCAGGAAGTTCACCTCCTTCACCTGGCTTGGCCCCCTCTTAAACAATAAGCACCAAAGTCTGATACAAAATCTGATTACCAAAAACATCAAGTATTAAATAAATACTTAATCTCACCAAAATGCCAAATGTAGGAATCAATTAAAGATAGGTGCTTTGCAGACACAGCATCATCTGCCATGAACACAGATCCATAGAGAAGAGAACCTCCATTCCATAGGAATAGAGTGTGAATAAAGACACAGATAAAGAACATTTTTCTACAGACAAATATTTTAAAGCTTATCAACAACAGTTACCTGAGCTATTTTGATCTAGAGCTCATCCGCATTTGTGAGGTAGTAACTGGTAACTCCAAATCTTCCACTAGCAACCTGCTTGATTGCACTCCTCTTTGGATTCAACGAACCATCTGGCAGAGGCTCCATACGAGAGGGTTGCTCACCCCCTCACCTACAATAAAAGTTACACATAAAAGGTTAAGCAGCAATTATCATAAAATCAACAGTCAAAACCAAGTGCATTTTAAGTTGGATATATCCGGCAATGTTCTTAAAAATCTAAAAAAATAAGCATAAACGTGAAATTCAAAGCTTGATAATGCAGCCAAATACAGTTATAATATTTATATATCCAGTGACAAACCTGTATTTGATTTGCCTCCAAGTTTGTTCATAGCAATAGCCAATGTTGTGTGAGCCTCCAGTGAAATTGATCCATAACTCATGGCCCCAGTACAGAACCGTTTAACAATCTCACTAGCAGGTTCAACATCATCCAAGGGAACTTTCATCTGTGAGTCTTTGAACTTCAACAGCCCTCTCAAATTGCAAGCTCTATTCAACTTCTGAACCAGCTTGGAATATTCCTTATAAGCAGCCACACTATTACTTCTGGCCGCCTCTTGAAGCTTAGCCATAGCAAGAGGATCGTTAAGGTGAACCTCGCCATCTTTCCTCCAATGATAATCCCCTGGATTTGGAAGTGCCACAGCTTCTGGACTCCCAAGAGGGAATGCTCGAGCAGGAAAAGCCAGCCCATGTACATGAAGTGTATCATGAGCAAGCATCTCAAATGTTGCACCTTCTATTCTACTTGGAGTTCCAGCAAAACACTTATGAATCACTTCAGTTGAAAGGCCCAGAGCTTCAAAGATCTGAGCCCCCTTGTAGGAAGCCAAAGTTGATATTCCCATCTTTGCAAGGACTTTCATCATGCCATAGTTACTAGCTTTGAAGTACTTCTTCACAAGCTCCTCCTTGGAATGGATCTCACCATTAGCTGTTGTCGGGATCTTTCCATCAAGCTGCAACCGCCAAATTGCCTCTATGGCCAAGTATGGACAAATAGCATCTGCACCATATCCAACCAGTGTCCAGAAATGATGCACTTCTCGTGGTTCAGCAGATTCAATTATTAACCCAACTTGAGTGCGTTCAAGCTTCTTAACAAGATACTGATGAACAGCACCAACAGCAAGGAGAGAGCTCACAACTACACGTTCCAATGAGAAGGCTATAGAAAAAACAAAATATTACAATTTGCATAAGTCCATTTAAATGCAACTCAAACATTTTTAAGAGAAAAAGGAGGGGACGGAGATGGGGAGGGGGGAGAGAGAGTGTGTACATACCTCTGTCAGAAAGAACTAGTATGGTGTATCCTTCTTTAATGGCATCATGAGCTTCAGCACAAATCCTATCCAGTGTCTCCTCCAGTCCCTTTCTACCACGGTTCTTAAGATATGTAATGTCCAGACCTTTGCTTCGCCAACCTCTATAATTCATCTTTTTAATAGCTTCTATTTCTTCAGTTGATAAAAGTGGAGTTTTAAGAGAGAGATGGTGACACTGTTCTTCAGTTGTTTCAGTTAGATCGCCTTCTGAACCAATCATACATTCCATAGAAGTTACTATCTTCTCTCGAATAGGATCAATTGGAGGGTTAGTTACTTGAGTAAACATTTGCTTGAAATATTCAAAGGTGAGCTTTTCTCTGTTAGACATGACAGCCAAGGGTGTATCATTCCCCATTGACCCAAGAGCCTCTACTGCATCTTTGGCCATGGGAAGCAACAAGATCTCAAGGGCTTCAACAGTGAAACTGCATCAGAAACCAAAGCTTAAGATGGTTTCTATAAAGCACAAAAATCGGGAAAATAGAATATGTGAAACCAAGATTCCCATACCCAAAAGCTTTCAATGGTGCCAACAGACCATGAATACCCATGTTTTCCATATTATCATCATACAAATGACACGTCAAAATGAAAACCACCAACAAGGAGAAAGCATTTCAAAAAATTTATGGACAGTCAATCAACTTACTTGCACTACTCCAACAATAGCTAGAGGGACTCTCTGATTCTGGAGCAGAATCAACTATGTCTGTGAGATCTATCTTTTGCCTTTCAAGCCACTCCCCATAGGGCCGTGCAAGTGAATATTGTTGCTTCAAGGCATCATCATCAACAACAACATGTTTCTCAAAATCCACTAAAAGCATCATTCCCGGGTTTAGCCTTCCTTTTCTATACACATCTTCAGGTGGAATGTCTACTACACCAACTTCACTAGCCATTATAAATCGTCCATTGCGAGTAATGTAGAAACGACCTGGCCGCAATCCATTTCGATCTAGTGTTGCTCCCAGATATCGCCCATCAGTAACTGCAAATGAGCTTGATTAAGTACCCAATGAAGGAGCAACAATGAACTGTTTTCAACAGCAAAATTTGGGATAGAAATTACGTGATATAAGAGTAGGTCCATCCCATGGCTCCATGAGAGCTGATAAGTACTCATACAATGCTCTCCTTTGAGGATCCATATTCTTATTATTTTGCCATGCTTCAGGAATCATCATCATCACAGCTTCAGGCAGATTTTTTCCAGCTCAAATTAAAAGTTCGAGAACTCCATCAAAGGCTCCTGTAAAACAAAATTCATGCAAAACATAAATATTTGGGAAAATAACAAATTTAACAACCTTAAATCTCATAACAATAAAAATAACACCTCTAGTATTAACCCAACACTAACTCATAACCTCCAAATTTAAGAAAGAAAATGGTGTTATTTTATTATTATGAGTTTTAAGGGGTGTTATTTTAGGTAATTTCCCTAAATATTTTGATTTTCATATCTAGAAAAATATTTGCCACCTAAAACCTTTAGCTCTAAATGACTCCATGGTAATATGAAAGCTGATAGCAAGATACTAGATCAATACTGTAATACATATTCAATATGCCAGAAAAGTGTTACCAGAATCAGACGAACTGGCATCAACGATAGGTAAAAGCTTCTTTAACTCATTCTTTGAGAGACCAAGTTCCTTGCACTTTAACAGTCCCTCACGTGCTTTCATCCTGAACAGGTCATATAATATGTTAGGGAGTGTGACATTTAAAATTAGGAACGAAAAATGAAAAGACATTTAGGACATAGGTTCCTCTTGCCTAACAAAAAATCAACAAATAACAGCATAAGTTTGGAGCACTGACACAGCATGTAAAGCATAAAATACTATTGATTTTAATCTGATCATACTTATCTTCTATAGCATGCCGTTTAAGTTATTCCTATCATCATAATTGAAAGATGTCAACCACCCATTCAAGAACATACCAGTTTACATTTCCTCTAAGCGTATTAATTTCTCCATTGTGGCCCAAGATACGCATGGGCAGAGCACGATCCCAGCTAGGAAAAGTATTTGTTGAAAACCGTGAGTGTACCTGCATATTTTGTCAAAACACCTAAACTGTTACTCATGACTTGTTTATCATTTGGATGGAGTAACTGATCTGAAAACTACACTAAAGAAACTGCGTTCAGTCAACTTTAGTAAACAGTTACTGCAATGCCAGTGCAAAATTCTGACAACCTAAGCAATACTTTGACCAAGCTCAATTTCCTTTCCACCACTAAACCTATGTTTTCATCCTCAACGTCATGTCCTAAATAGCACTGCACCAAATTTCTGCAAACACAATTTACTCGATGATGAGTTGCTTAACACTCACCCCATGCATCCAATCCAGCATCCATATTCATTTAGTAACCAAGGGAGTGGAAGAACTCAAGAGATCATTCAAACCACAATGCCTCAGAAGTCATTCCTCAACCTTGCATCTCTTTAGTTACCAGCCGTCCCCACCTCCCATGCTGTTTGTTGCAGTATGAAGTTAGTGGAGAAAGATAATAAGTAAATGGGTCATATATTTACCTGGGCCATGTAGCTCCTAAACCTTTCATTGCCAAGATCTGCATAGTAGTAATCCCTCATCTGAATGGACTTCAGCTGACCTTTGTAAACAATAGTCCTGAACAAATCAAGGAATTAATCGAGAAAAATGAAAACATTTGTCAAATGCAGCATCTATCTGTAACACATACCTTGAAGAAAGAGAGCAGATGTAGAAGTCCTTACCACCACCATGCTGGAGGTTTAATGCAGCTCTTATAGCAACCATTGAAACCCTTCTTAATATGTACATCTGAAAAAAATGAAAACCAAAAATGAATTAAAAACTTAAAAGATACGCTTGAGATCATAACATGAAAAACTAGGAGGAACATAAAAAGAACATATTGCACCCATAAGTTACGAAGAAATCAAGAAAGTAGTTCCAATATTATTCTTAAAACCTGCCATGTGTTCCATCTATCTATAACTTATAAAGACACAAGAAAAAAAATGACAGAAAATTATTACAGTTATATATTGGTTTTTACGTGTTAACTATAGCAATCTACTTGCTGGTATATTTTTTTATGCAAAACTTGCTCATATTGAACTTTTACATCTCAGACTAACTTGATCATATAACAAGAAATAAACCCAAAAGTAACAATGATAATGCGATTAATCCTATCAGTATTACTCATGTATAATTTAATTGTTCTTGAAACTTGGACCATCCATACACACTACAAATTCATGTGCAATAGAAACAGAAAATTTCCAGATGGACTCATATGGTTTTATTTAGAAGGTTGATATTTGGGAGAAATGTTTAAACTAGGACTAAAATTTCCAACCCCTATGGGAAAAGGTTATGCTTAAATAAATCTTACTTACCCATTTGCATGCCAAAGAATCTTATACTATAAAACAGAAACAGAAATAACCTGGCTCTCCAGGTCAACTTTTGACCTAAGACTCGAGGTAAGGAACACTTGCTCAATAACAGGTTCTGTCTGCAAAGCAGACTTGCCTATTTCAGAGTTATCTGTTGACAACATTCGCCACCCAAGAACAGTATGACCAAGAGACTCTGCTACCTGCAAATGAAATAAAAGCTTTTAAGTGAAACCTATCATCAAGGAGAAAACTATTGCAAATGGAATGAAGAGAAGCAAAATGGCCCCTAAGGGCCTTTTTGGCCGATTAACTCAAAAATTGTTTTCAAAAATTATTTTTAAGCTATAACTTAAAAACAGTGTTCTATAACTTTTAAAATCAATATGGTGTTTGGCATGGTTTTAAATTGCTATTTTGATACTCACACCTTATTAAAGCTCATCTTTCAAATGAGTTAAGGCTAGGCCTCTAGTTATTTATTTGAGGCTTGCACCATTTTTGGTTGAAACTTAAGCACTTAGGTGCGCAATAAAGCCATACGCCTCAAAATTTATGTTTATAATTGTTTTCTCGTAATGGATTCAAAATCTTAGTGACCCAATGAATCCATACCGGACTAAAAATTAGTTTTAAAAAAGCAAAATAACTTATATGAAATTATGTGTTTGGTCTTAAGTATTCCAATTATGTTCATAACTTTTCCTCTATTAATATCCCTAAAGTCACATTTTGACTTATTATTATAATTGTAAACTTTGACTACGTTATTATAATTTTGTTTTAAACTCTTCAAAATGATATTACGCCTCTTACCGCCTTGAGGCTACACCTCACCTCGTGCAAAATAAATGCATATAAAATTGCCTTTTAAAACCTTGGTGTTTGGCCGTATTTTAAAAAATTATTTTTAAACACAAAAAACTAAAAACATGATTGTGTTATTGTTTGGCCAAATAGTTCAAAAAACTTGTAACCATAAAAATGTCACATATATATCCAACTCATATACTTTTAATATAAAGAATTTTTAATCCAAAAAATTTCACATTTAATGTCGTTCAGTTTGACATTGATAAAATTGAACGATTGATTAAACTATTTTGATGTTAAACTCTAGCAAATTAAATCTCATTAATGTTATTAAAGTATTATTTTGTTATATTAAGTTTATGAGTGTTGATTTTAGTAATTTAAAAAAAAAATTCAATTAAAGAAAATCATTGAATAAGAGTTCTTTTTTTTTATGAAATTGAATAAAAATTCCTTTTTAAAACAAAGGTCTAGAGCACATGGGTTCCTTTATTTTTTAAAATGTACATTTAAGTCCCTAATTTTTTAAAAGATGCACTATAAGTCCCTTATTTATTGTAAAGGTGCACATAAGTTTATTTCGAATTAATTATTTTGATTTAACTACTATTAAAACATGAAAAAGTCATGTGACATCATAAATAAGTGTAAATTTGTTGATAAAAAATATTTATTTTTCCTCAAAATCAACTATTAATTATTTTCATTTATGATAAATTTATATGTTATTTATGGTATTCTTTATTTTTTTCTATATTTAACTTGTAGTTAAATTGAAATAATTAATGTAAAATAAATTTATGTGCACTTAAAAATAGATAAGAGGCTTATAATGCACCTTTCCAAAAATAAGGAACTAAAGTTGTAGTTAAATTAAAATAATTTATGTAAAATAAATTTATGTGCACCTTAAAAATAGATAAGAGACTTATAATGTACCTTTTAAAAATTAAGAAATTAAAGTGCAGCCAAAAAGGCCCTAAATGTCTATTGTACTCAGAAAATGAATAATTATCCAAAAATGTTCATAGTGTAGAACATATATCATTTAACTTATTCAGGCAAATCATAATCGACAATCTAAAATCAAAGAAAGCTCATTTTGGTCGTACAAAGTATAACAGAAAACTGGCTTTCATCAATAACATTAACAGCCCCAGCAAAGTTGAATTACCTTTGCGAAGACATTTTTACTCTCTTCCCTTCGGCTATCAGAAGTGGGCAAGAAAAACATGCCAACAGCATATTTCCCGGGCTGTGGAAGCTCAAAGCCAACATCCTTGACCACCTACCAAAAAACCGGTCAGTATTAAAAGCCCAACAAAAATTACCCAAAAACGAAAAATAGAAAATTAAGCATTTACGCTCATTCATAGTTATAAAACACGAAGTCGTGAACTCGAGAAAGTTTTACACACATGCGCGTACGTACAAGTTGATGTAGAAAGATATGAAACAAAAAGGAACTAACAATCAAAGTCCAATCCCCAGAAAATATCATTTATTTGTTAAAAAGAAAATTAGCAAATATCAGTTTACTACACTGAAGAGTGAAGATACAGTTCCTACCACAAGAATAAACTAAATATAATTGCTGGAACAAGAATGAGAAAAAATATATGAAAAAATCACCATAAAAAGAAATTTAATTGCTGGAACAAGAATGAGAAAAATGAAGAAAAATAAAATTAGTTTATAGAAAACGTACCTCCCGGTAGAACTCGTGAGGAAGAGCCACGAGAATACCAGCGCCGTCCCCAGTATTTGTTTCACAACCGCAAGCCCCTCTGTGTGTCATTCGGACTAACATTTCCAAAGCATCCGTGACCTAAAAGAACATAAATAACACACCGTTACAACATAAAGACTCGTTTCTACAATAATTAATTACTTATAATTCATTTTCACCGTTTTACGATTGTTCTCGCCGGACATTTCGGCGACGAACCCAACTCCACAAGAGTCCTTATCAAACGACGGATCGTAGAGGCCAAGTGACTTCTCCGGAATGCTAGAGAGTGCAGAACGAACAACGACCCGGTGCTTTGGGGACCGGTCAGGACCATCAGATCGCCACAAATGGAGCCTTCCCGATCCAGAAAGCCTCAAACGGGTCTCAAAGAACTTCTTCTCCACATCATTCGATGATTTCGTCGTAACAGAGCATGTGCATCCAATAACCACCATGAATAAGACTAAACTGGAGCAGTTCAGGAAACGAAAGGGAAATAAGACAGATTTCCCGAGAAAAAGAGAGCGAGCTTCGTAGGGAAAAGTCAACAAATTGCAGGTAATTACTGCTACAATTGTGCTTAGTTCTTTCTCAGCAGAATCTTCCAGTTTAGCCCTTGAAGATCTCGAGAAGAAACAACCAAACGATTTTCTCGGAAAACAGTCTAGAAAAACGCAAATGACTGAAGGGAGCAACAGAGCAGTACCAATGCGATAACCTTTGCTTATTCGTGGGTCTCCTCTTGAGTCTTGAAGCAGAGTGCTATTTTATAGAGAAAATCGAATAGGCTTCACTTAATAAGATATAGATAGTTAGATCCAGCGTACGATCTATTATTAAATTATTTTATAAACTAATTTTATCTTAATAATTTTAAAAAATTTAAAATCTTAACGGACTTATAATCTTTAAAAAATTAACCTTCAAATCGACCTATAATATTAATTTGAGAGAGGTTAATTTAGAAATTTTAGACCTATAATTTTACTTAAAAATTATAATCATAATAAAAAATGCAATAAAAAATACAAACAATATTTTACCCGTACAAATACTTTTTTTAAAGTTAGAGCATATAAATGTGTTACTATCGATTATAAGAACTACTATCATTACTCATATCTAATGCTTGATAAATTTAAAGCTATCAATATGAGCCATATGAGAATGATATCTCATTATTGACACTTCATGTTAGATGCTCCACTATTCATCCTCCTAAATTTAAAATCATGATTCTACATGCTAAATATTTGTTTAGGACTTTTACATTGTATGTTTGTATAATATTAATTAATATTTCATTTTATTTATTTTTTATAACATTTATTATATAATATTTAAAAATATTTTTTTTTAAATATTAATATATAAAAGTGTAGGCCAGTTCGGTTTTTTAGTTTTTATTTTTAGTAGACCTACAACCGAACCGACAAGATCGATTTTGTAATATTTTAGACCTACAAGACCAAACAATCTCCAAAAACAAAAAAAAATAAGCTCAGTTTAGACATGAACTCGAATTGATTGGTCAATTTAAAAAAAAAATCTCACCTCTAATAGATCATAGAAGAGGGGAAATTAAAAATAATAATAATAACTTAATTAATTGATAAAATTGAATTTTCACCCTAATTTTTAATGAACTTTAATCTCGAGTTTGATACATAATTTCTATAAAATAAAATAAAAATTTGATACATAATTAAATTAATTTAAAATAATATTTTATATACATATTTTATTAAGATATATATTTATTTCTATGTCATTTTTTTTATTTTTTATGATTTTATTCTTAATTTTAGCTTTAGTTATAATATTGACATTCATATCTTTTCAATTTATTTAATAATAATATAATTTTATGAATTAATCCCTTCTTTCATTTGTAGCATTTTTTTTTTTTTTATTATTATGCTTTTATCTTTTTTTTTATTATGCCTTTATCTCATATTTTAAAATAAAGTTGAATAAAATAATATTACCTTAATTTAAGCTATTTTTTTTCAAAAAAAAATATTTTTTTTTATTTTTGTGAAGAAGAATGACGAGCTGAAAATTAAATTTGTTATTAAATTTTAAAATATTTTTAAAGATAATTTTTATGTACAAGTGTAAGAGATAAAAATCAATTCAAACTCTCTTTTTATGAAAAATCGTAGTCATCATTCTCTTATCTTTCTCTTCTAAAAATTTATTTTTACTATAGTTTTCTTTAGTAGGATAATTTTCTTCATCTTAATATTTTCATAACTTTAAATAAATAAAAATATATTTGTATTTTTTTACCTATATCTTATTTTATGGTGATTTTTTCATCTAAAAATTAATCTAAGATGATTTTTGTCATTCTTATGTTTGCTTTGTTTTTTATTTTGTTGGAAGTCTAGATATATTGTATTAAAAATCTTAAAGGTTGTAGGTGGTAATTGGTATCAATATTTAATTGCTTTTAAAGAACATTCAGTATATTAATTGAAACAATCAAACGAAAAATCTTACAATGGAGTGAATAATTAAACATTACTTATATATTTAGATGGATAAGTTATGATAAAAATTGTAGCTTTAATCTTTATTAATGAAATTTAATTTTATCTCAAAAAAATTAATTCAATCTTAAGAGATAAAATTGGTCATGAATTTTTTTAAAAATATAATATAAATTGGTTTGTATAATAGATTATTTTTTCTTTGTCATATATATAATATAACTAGTCAAATGTATGTGTTATATTTTATTTTTTATGATATTAAAATATATACATATTTATTAACAGTTTAATAAATAATATACTACAATAATGACGGACTTGTAGTGTGGGCTGTATCGGGCTTCAGCTCGGACAACTTTTTAAATTTTTTTAAGAGAATAACAAAACTAACACTCCTCAAAACTTCTAATAACAAAATTAGCACCCATTGTGTTCAAACTTATATTTTTACAATTAAAAAAATGACTAATATGTCATTTTTTTTTAACACTCATCCAATTAGAATTGAACGACAATAATTTAGACCCGTTCAATATTGAACGCTAAATATTTTACGTTCAAATTGAACGTTCAATATTTTACATTCAAATTGAACGTTCAATATTATTGGAGTACTAGTTTTGTTACTACAAATTTTAGAGGTGTTATTTTTGGTAATTTTCTAAAAAAAATTTAATAGATTTTAGTAATATAAATGTAATCTAATATGTGATATTAATTAAAACTCTAATTATAAACTATTACTTTCCATTGCTCTGCTGCCGCTGTTTTCATTGCTCTCCTACTTCTTTGTTGATTGTTGGCTTGTTGTTTTATTCTTTGGCTCTGCAACGCTGCACATCTAGTATTTTCTTTTTCTTTTTCTTTTTTAAAAAACAAAATTATTATAGTTATGTATTATTCTTTAAAAATACTAAATACTTAAAATATTTATATTTCAATTTATACTCATATCAATACTTATGTATTATATATTCCTAAAAATTATAACATTTAAAATTTTTATCGTTAAATATTATATAATTATTAATTTAAGTGTTTATTTAAGTATAAATTTATATGTATTTAACACTCATTTTTCATAACAATTCACCATTATTTCATTAAATATGTTTTTTCATTATTTAAATTAGTAATTAGAGTTCTTTGTTTCAAAATATATATTATCTCATTGTTATATTAGAACATATAATTTATTTTAAATTTTTATACTTATCAATTACTATTAATAGTAAAAAAATGATTAGACATATAACTTATTTATTGATTCTTTAATTCTTTAGTTATTTTAATTTTTTGTTTGTTTGTTGTTAGGTGTTTGTAATTTTTAATTTATATACTTTAATTTGCATTAAATATTTTTATTGTAGGTTATAATGGTTAAACATCACCAAAGTTCTAAATCATTTAAAACTCTTCATTCATTCTTTAAGAAAATAGATAATTAAAAATCAACTAAAACACTTCTATTGAGACTTCCAACCAAAAAATAAGTGATCTCAAGAACCACTTGTTGATGATAATGCACATACTTAAAAGTTTTAAAGAATTGATTTTCGAAAAATTGGTGTTCAATCTTTGGAACATGATCCAGGTTTACGTAATCCAATATAGTCATATGATGTTAATATACAAGATGATATTCGAAGAGAATATATCAACATGGGACCATATCAACCCAAGTTGGGAACCAACAACGTCGATTCCAATATTCTTGGCTTTCTCAATTTTCTTGGATGGAGTACTCTTCAAACAAAGACAAAGCCTTTTGTTTTCTGTGCTTTCTTTTTTATGTTAATCCACCAAAACATTCAACATTCACGGTTAATGGATTTGGAAATTAGAAAAGGGTAAATGATGGAAAATGTTTTTTTTTGGGAATCATGAAGGGGAATCACATCAATGGCTATGGAAAAATGGGCTAATTTGAAAAATCCACCAAAATAAATTGATAAAGTGATAAATGCACAATCTTCATAATAAATTTTGGATAATCGGTTACGACTCAAGACTTCAGTAGAGGCTGTCAAGTGGCTTGCAAAGCAAGCATGTACATTTAGAGGGAATGATGAATCTAGCTCTTCAACTAATCGTGGTAATTTCATTGAGATGATGAAAATGATGGGATTAATGAATGAAAATGTTGCGAAAGTTGTCTTAAATAATGCTCCTGAAAATGCTAAATATATTTCTCCAAAAATTCAGAAGAAAATCTTAAATATTTTTGCTAATAATGTGAGAAAAAGAATACGTAAGGAGGTTAGAGAAGCTAAATTTTGTATTCTTGTATATGAGGCAACTGATGAATCTAACAAGGAACAAATGACAATTATTTTAAGATTTGTTGATTGTTGTGAGTTTATTAGAGAGCTTTTTTTGATATTGTTCAAGTTGAAGACACAACAGCTAAAAATCTTAAAATTGAGATATGCAAAGTTCTTACTAGATATGATCTTCAAATATAAAACCTAAGAGGTCAAGGGTATGATGGTGCAAGCAATATGCGTGGAGCATGGAATGGACTGCAAGCATTATTTAAAATGGATTGTCCATCTGCATATTATATTTATTGTTTTGCTCATAGATTGCAATTAGCTTTGGTTGCAGCATCCAAAGATGTCCATAATGTGCGTTTTTTTTTCAAAGTTGAACTCAATAATAAATCTTATTAGTTCTCCAACTAAGCATTGCTTTGAATTAAAATATGCTCGAGAATCTAAAATAGCAAATTTGTTATCTTCAGGAGAACTTGAGACTGGTACAGGAGCCAATCAAATTTGCACTTTACAGCGACTTGGAGTGACAAGATGGAGCTCACATTTTGCTTCAATTAATAGGTTGATAGATATGTTTGGTGCAACTTGTACTGTTCTTGAGAATATGATTCAAAATAGACCTAATAGTAATATAAGAGGAGAAGCAAAATGATGTCTAAAAGCAATGAAAAGCTTTGAATTTGTATTTATTTTGATTTGATGGATAAAATCTTAGGAATCACTGATATTTTATGTCAATCATTGTAGTATGAAGCTCAAGATATTCCCAACGCACTTGAATTAGTGTCTTATTCAAAAGGTCTTCTTAAAAATCTAAGGCAAGAGGGTTGGGATGATTTTTTACAATATATTTTGTCATTTTGTGAAAAACATAATATTGTCAACCCGAATATGAATGCTCAGTATATGAAAGGTACAGGACGTTCATGTGAACAAGATAATCACATTATGTTTGATCATTATTATTGTGTTGACATATTTAATGTAGAAATTAATTTTTAGATAATGGAAATAGGCAGCAGATTTTCAAATGAAGCAATGAAACTTATTATTCTTAGTTCAGCTCTAAATCTGATAAGTAAAAGAGCTTGTATGGTCTAAAACAAGCTTCAAGATAGTGGCACAAAAAGTTTAATTCTTTTATGAGTAGTAATGATTTCACTAGATGCTAGGCAGATCATTATTGCTGTGTGAAGAAGTTTGACAACAACTACATTATTTTACTCTAATATGTAGATGACATGATAATTGCTAAGTACAACATGCAAGAGATAAATAATATAAAGTGACAATTGTCAAAATACTTTGCAATGAAAGATTTGGGCATTGCAAAGCATATTATTGGAATAAGGATCAACCGGGATAACGCTTCAGGAACCTTAATGTTGTCACAAGCTGAGTACATTTGCAAAGTACTCGATAAGTTTAATATGAATGATGCAAAAGTAGTGAGCATTCCCTTAGGTGTTCATTTCAAATTATCAAGGAGCAGTCACCTAAAACTGCATAAGAAAGTCTCATTTTGAAAATGTTCCATATGCTTCAGCTATAGAAATTTTGATGTATGTCATAGTTTGTACCAAACTAGACATTGCACATGCGGTAGAAGCTGTAAGTAGGTACGTGAATAATCCAGCAAGACATACTGGGAAGTTGTCAAGTGAATTCTTAGATATCTGCGAAGTATCACAAATATGGCACTATGCTTCAGAAGTGGATATATGGCTCTTGAAAGCTATACAGATGTTGACTTAGCCAGTAATATTGATAATAGAAAGAGCACTACAAGGTATGTTTATACTCTTGGTAATACAATAATGAGTTGGGCATCTCAACTGTAGAAGATTGTAGCTCTCTCTCCTTAGAAGTTGAATATGTTGAAATCACGAAAGCTAATAAAGAAATGATTTAGTTGCAAGGTTTCTTGGAAGAATTAGGCAAGAAACAGAAACACAATGCATATGTTATATTGTGATATTCATAGTGCCATATATCTTGAAAAAAATTCATCTTTTCATTCCAGAACGAAGTACATACAATTACAGTATCACTTCATTATATCACATATGGAAGAAGATGTTCTCAAGTTTGAGAAGATATTGAGAAATGAGAACTACACTGACATGTTTACAAAGACGGTGACCATTGATAAAAAGTTGTGTTCAACTTTAGTTGGCCTACGGATGTGACAAACCCAAGGAGAATTGTTGCAATGATCGTGTATGAAGACATGATTCAAATCACTTTTCAAGTAAGAGTTGTAAAGGATAGTGCCATCAATTGTTGAACAAAGGTTAAGAATTATAAGAGAAAATATGTCAATTCATTTAGCACTAGTGCCAACTTTTGATATTTAGAATCAACCCACACCCATTATTTCAACTAGTCAGCAACTACCAAAGAAAATATGAGGGGAAGTAGGAAATATGTCTTGCTGCTTGTCTATTTCTCATTCTAAACTAGTTATGAACAATAATTTTCTCTTCTTATAAATAGAAGAGAATCAAAGCAGTTTCATCTCATCTCAGCAAAGAAAATATATCTGCTATTGAGAGAAGAGAAAAATATAAATATTTTGGCATATTAGGTTTTGTGATTGTGAGTTAGTGTTGTATTAAATTAGGGGAGAGAGCTGTAACAACTTTGTAGAGTAACTCAGTTAAATTTTAGAGTAAACCACGTAAAATTTCTTTTGTGTTGTTTTTTATTCCTGTGTTACTTTATTTATTGTTTTGTTCAAGTAAATTTAATGGTAGGAATTATCAATTTTTCTCCAACAACTAGTATCACCATCCCTAAAATTCAACTTGGCTACTCTACAAAGTAGCTACAGTTCTTTTCTACTATGCAAAATAATATTATAGTATAATATAATACTCAACTCATAATTCTAAAACTCAATACACTCAAATATTTTTCTCTTTCTCTTTTTTCAATGGCATATATATTTTATTTGCTGGGATGAGTTGAAATTACTTTTGCTTTTCTTCTATTTATAAGAGGAGAAAAGTTACCATTTATAACTAGTTTAGAATGAGAAATAGACAAGCTGCAAGAACCATTTTCTACTTTCCCTCCTATTTTCTTTGGTAGTTGGGGACTAGTTGGAATAATAGGTGTGGCTGACTCCAAATGTCAAAAGTTGGCATTAGGTGCAGAATGGGCTATTTGCTCTATTAAATGGTAAACAAAAGAGATATATTATAATAATAAAATAAAACTCCAAATCTAATTATTAGTTAATTACTAAAAATAAAACATTTGAACGTTTGTTTTAATTAAATGACGTAAATTGTTGCCAAGGTTGTGTAGCATAGTAGCATGATAACATCTTGTATATAGTAGAGGTCTCGAATTTGAAACTTAAAATTAGTATAAAAAAATTATGTAAATTGTTTATATTTTTAATATAGGTATATGTACGTACGTACGTATATATGTATAAAAATAAAAGTACTAAATTCATTTATCTTATATTTTTTTTATATTATTGTATGTGACTAATAAAATTATAACAAATTTAATTTTTTCTAACTATTCTTTATAAAAAAAAAAAATCAAAATAACATATATACACTCACACACTTACTTTATATAGATAAATTTGAATTCATACCCTTACATTATTCACAAAATTCTTACATTACATATAAGATAATTGATCACTTTGTCAAATTTCTTGATCACTATTGTCACGTGCTTATGGATGATTTGTTCCACGAGTTAAATATACTGAACGAAATATATTTCTTATATTATTATTACCTCATAATAGAGGTATATATAGAAGATAAAATACAAGAGTCCTAAATAAAATAGAACTATGTACAACTTAAAACTCTATTACAGATAAACACATATACACTAATTACATGACTCACGCTAACACTCTCCCTCAAATTGGCGCATACATATCGACCATGCCCAACCCTTCTTGGAAACTCCTTTGGTGAGCACATCTTCAAGTTGCTTCTCAGTGGGAACAAAAGGAAAGCTAATGAGTTTGGCATCTAGCTTCTCTTTTATAAAATGACGATCAACCTCCACATACTTAGTGCGATCATGCTGTACTGGATTTTGTGATATGTCAATGGCTGCCCGACTGTCGCAATACAACTCCATAGTATTTTTGAGTTCGAAACCCAAATCAAACAATAAAATTTTTATCCACAGCAGTTCACAAACACCATGAGCCATACCTTTATACTCAACCTCAGCACTAGACCACGTCACAACTTTCTGCTTCTTACTTTTTCATGTAACCAAATTACCTCCCAGAAAGGTAAAGTAACACGATGTCGACCTTCTATTTGTAATACTTCCTGCCCAATCTGCATCTGTGAAGCCACAAACTTTAAGAGGATTGTTGTGTTTAGTGAACATTACTCCTCTCCTTGGAGCTGACTTCAAGTACCTTAAAATTCTCACAACTATATCCATGTGACTCTCACTCGGGTTATGCATGAACTGACTTACCACACTTACTGCATATGCAACATCTGGTCTAGTATGTGCCAAATAAATTAGGCACCTAACCAACCTCTGATAGCGAGCTCGATCAGTTGATACTTGATCTGGATACTCTGCTAGACAATGATTTTGCTCAATAAGAGTGTCAATAGGTTTACAATCCAACATACCTGTTTCAGTTAGTAGGTCAATAATGTATTTTCTCTGACATAGAAAAATTCCTTCGCTCCTCCTAGCTACCTCAATTCCTAAGAAGTACTTCAATTCACCCAAATCCTTCATCTCAAACTCAGTGGCTAGCTATCTCTGTATTCTATCCATCTTAACAATATCATCTCCAGTAATTACCATATCATCAACATAAATAATTAGAGCTATTACCTTCCCTTGTTGATGTTTGAGAAATAGCGTATGGTCTGAATTACTCTGTCTGTAACCAACCTTCTGCATGAACTGTCAAAACTTTCCAAACCAAGCTCGAGGGGATTGCTTGAGACCATACAAAGACTTCCTCAATTTGCATACAAAATTACCAGGAGAAGTAGCTACATACCCAGGTGGAAGATTCATGTATACCTCTTCGACTAACTCTCCATGAAGAAACGCATTCTTGACATCAAACTGTCGAAGTGGCCAGTTAAAGCTTGCAGCAAGCGAAAATAGAACTCGAATAGTATTCATTTTGGCAATTGGAGCAAAAGTCTCATCAAAGTCTACACCATACGTCTTATTGAACCCTTTTGCTACAAGGCGGGCTTTATACCGATTCACAGATCCATCAGCATTATGTTTCACAGTAAACACCCATCGACAATCAACTGCCTTCTTGCCTTGTGGTGGAGGCACAAGTTGCCAAGTATCGTTCTCCTGTAATGCCTTCATCTCTTCCTCCATTGCCTTTTTCTATTTTGGGTCTCCCAACGCATCCTGTAGTTTGTTAGGTACTGATACAGTAGATATTTGATTTATAAATGATTCATATGGCTTGGACAATCTTTTAGTAGACATGTAGTTGGCTACTGGATATTTTGATTTTGCATGAATATTTGGTTCATATCTTTTGGGTGGTTGACCTCGAATAGACCTATTTAGTAACACATACTGTCCAACACTAGACTCAACGCTATTAGTATCAGTAGGCATACATACCTCAGATGAGTGACCTTCAGTACCAGGGAGCTGTTGATCAAGGGTATGAGTGATGCCTGAGCAAACAGTAGTATCTTTATTTTCATTTTCAGTGGTCGGAACTGGTGCTTGGACACTTGGAGCATCTGCTTGGATACTTGGAGCATCTGTTTCTTCCACTACTGGATTCAATGGGTTAAGAATCTCAACTGGACCCATCGAAATATCAGTAGGTGATTCTTTCGATTCCTCCCCTTCACCATGAAACAGCTCTTCGAAATATGAATTCTCTCCCTGACGAGCAGTATCAGGTGAGGAAAAATAACTCATGTCCTCAAAGAAGGTAGCATCTATAGTGATATAATACTTCCTGGTCGGTGGATGCAAGCAGTTGTACCCTTTCTGATAACCTCCATAACCAACAAACACACATTTAAATGCTCAGGCATCTAACTTGGACCTCTGATTTTTAGGAACATGTACAAAAGCAACACAACCAAATACACGGGCAGAAAGATTATGAAATGATGACAAGGATACATGAGATATGAGAACCTCGAATGA
>CM055640.1:73826726-73886725 GCA_029378325.1 Elaeagnus macrophylla | reverse complement strand
AAGGATAGTGCCATCAATTGTTGAACAAAGGTTAAGGATTATGAGAGAAAATATGTCAATTCATTTAGCACTAGTGCCAACTTTTGATATTTAGAATCAACCCACACCCATTATTTCAACTAGTCGGCAACTACCAAAGAAAATATGAGGGGAAGTAGGAAATATTTCTTGTTGCTTGTCTATTTCTCATTCTAAACTAGTTATGAACAATAAATTTTCTCTTCTTATAAATAGAAGAGAATCAAAGCAGTTTCATGTCATCTCAGCAAAGAAAATATATCTGCTATTAAGAGAAGAGAAAAATATAAATATTTTGGCATATTAGGTTTTGTGATTGTGAGTTAGTGTTGTATTAAACTAGGAGAGAGAGCTGTAACAACTTTGTAGAGTAACTCAGTTAAATTTTAGAGAAAACCACGTAAAATTTCTTTTGTATTATTTTTTTTATTCTTGTGTTACTTTATTTATTGTTTTGTTCAAGTAAATCTGGTGGTGGAAATTATCAATTTTTCTCCAACAACTAGTATCACCATCTCTAAAATTCAACTTGGCTACTCTACAAAGTAGCTACAGTTCTTTTTTACTATGCAAAATAATATTATAGTATAATATAATACTTAACTCATAGTCCTAAAACTCAATACACTTAAATATTTTTTTCTTTCTCTTTTCTCAATGGCAAATATATTTTATTTGCTGAGATGAGTTGAAATTACTTTTGCTTTTCTTCTATTTATAAGAGGAGAAAAGTTACTATTTATAACTAGTTTAGAATGAGAAATAGACAAGCTGCAAGAACCATTTTCTACTTTCCCTTCTAATTTCTTTGGTAGTTGGTGACTAGTTGGAATAATAGGTGTGGCTGACTCCAAATGTCAAAAGTTGGCATTAGGTGCAGAATGGGCTGACATATTTGCTCTGTAAAAGTTCATGGGCCTAACTCTACCCTAAAAGAGCTCTTATAGGGAGAGGGTTGCTCATGCCTTATATACTTCACATCCTAGGATCTCCTAAACGATGTGGGACTACTTCAATACCCGCCCTCCAAGTTAGGGGCTGGACCCACTCGGTAGTCCCCCCTCCACGCAGGGCTCGGGCTCCCCACATCTCTAGTTAAACCTGATTTGATACCATGTTAAAGCCCATGGGCCTAACTCTATCCCAAAAGAGCTCTCATAGGGAGAAGGTTGTCCATGCCTTATATACTTCACATCCTAGGATCTCCTAGACGATGTGAGACTACTTCAATACCAATGATAATTAATTTATACTAACATTAAGAAAGAAGAATCAAGAGAAGAAGAAAGGAAGAGGAAGAGGAGGCTAGGGTTTTTATTGAACCAAAATTGTGCACTTAACATATTACAAGCAAGTCTTTTACAGGCAAAATAGAGAGACAAAAGGAAATTACCAAAATAGAGAAATTACAAAAGGAAGTTACCAAAATAACTTTACAATGAAGATATTTCTAAAATAACCCTATAAAAATATATTAATTTACTCTAATATCCCCCTTGGCCTAGGATCTAATTGTAAGTGATGAATAAAAGAAATAGAGCATGAAAATATGGAAAGATATATATTATTGATATATGAATATAATACAGAGTGGGAAGCTAATATTTTATAGAGAATACTAAAAACTTAAAGCTCTAAAAACTAACTCTTGCTTACAAATGAAATATCGAGTCCTTTTATAGGATGTAAGGCTCGGATACAAACAAACATAAATAGTTTAAAAGATAAGTTTGAAGATAAGCCTTGTCAGGCTTTTACAAAAGTAGATGCTTTCCTATGTGGAGAGCTGGTCCCTTGTCGGTGTCGACAGGTTTGGTTTTTATGAAAGATGCCTCTCCTTGTGGAAGCTGGGTCCCTTGTCTGGTGGTGTGTCCCTGATAGTTTTGGAGTCGTCTTTCCAGATTGTTTTGTGGGTCCTTTAATATTGTCGGCAAGCTATGATTGGTTTATTCACTAGGGCTGGCCATCAAATCCTTTTCTGAAGGATCTAACTCTAGTTTTTCTTCAGAGTCTGTATCGCTCTCATGAGAGCATAATTTTTCTAATTTTCTGGAAATATATTCATCAGTTTTTCCTTTCTCTTTAAGAGAAGTAATAACCCTTTCAATAATATTTTCTTCCTTTTTAGAAGACGATGGTTCTTCAATATTCAAAGTTTTAAACAATTCGATTGGTTTAAAGTTATTAAATTCTTCAATGGGAGTTTTATCCCACCATTTAGCTTGTGCTGTTCTAGCTAGACACCATAAATCTTCATGAGTATATAAATTATAGCCCCATTTCCAAATCCATGGAATTTTATATGAAGCTAAAAATAATAACAGACTATGGTCCTCATTAACTATTAAGTTAAAGTTTAGTTTTTCAAATTGTTATAGGGCTAGTTCTACCTTTTTAGGTAAAATCTGAACTGGTGGTCCAAAAAATGAAAACCAATTTCGAAACCAAATAGGAAGATCATTCTGGGAATAATAATCTCCAGACTTAAACTGAAGGTACCACGTATGGGAACCTCTTGAGTTTTGATAAAATAATGTATTTTCCCAAGCCTGCATATAATCAAAATAATTATAAGACGTTGGGTGAATTCTTTTATTCTGAAATCTTTCTCTGGTACAGAGATCTATATTCCAGTCGTTTTTTGTTAAAACTCTTTTTATCTTGAGAGTTGAATATGCAATTTCTTTAGTGTTTCGCATGTTATGAGTTATAGACCCTGTTTCCTTAAGGATCTGTTCAAAGTATTCCCTATTTTTTGGAATAACATGAGGAGGTAAATTATCTTTAAGATAAATTCTTGCTACCTATTCAGGCGTTTTTCCCAAATCATCATTTTCAATGGGGATGATAATTTTACTTCTGATTTCTTGCCAGTTTTGTTCCTTTGGTGGTGGTTGAACTGGCTTGCTTTGGGCTCCCTTCTGAGCTGCTTGAAGGTAGTTGGCCTTCTTCATTTTCTTGTAGGAATTCCCTTGTGAGGAAATCTGGGAGTGAGTTCTCTTCCCCTTGATATATTCGATATCAAAATCGAAGATTGAAAGGATGGCTTGCCACCGAGCAAATATTTATTTAGACGCTAGATTTTTAACGTCTTTTTGAAGTACTTCTTTAGCGCTTTTACAATCGACTCTTAATAAAAAATTTTGGTTCAAGAGATCGTCTTGAAAATTTGAAATACACAGGACAATAGCTAATATTTCCTTTTCAATAGTGGAGTACTTCGTTTGAGAAGGTTTCCAGATGCCTGATGTATAGCGAACAAGCACCTCTTTTATAGGCATTTTTTGTTTAAGAATGCCTCCATAGCCTAATTCCGAAGCATCTGTTTCCACTACTTTTGGAGCTTCAGGGTTGGATAGGGCTAGGCATGGGAGCTCTTTAGCCCTAAGCTTTATTTTTTGGACAGCTTGTGTGCAAGCTGGACTCCATTATGGAGGATTCTTTTTAAGACGTTCAAAAAGGGGTTTGGCGTCTATCGCAAGATTTTGATAAAAATCTGAGATATAATTGAGACTTTCAAGAAATCTCTGTAGCTGCTTCTTATCTCTTATTTCATTAGGGAATTTGTCAGCGAAGATGATTGATCTGTCTATTGGGCTTATAAGCCCATGTTCTATATTGTGACCCAAGAATCTAACCTGAGTTTGAAATAGCTTCATCTTTTTATATGAGACTACAAGCCCATTGGTTTTAGCAACATTAAAGAATATACTCAAATGTTTCCAGTGTTGATCTACTGTTTTTGAGTAGACTAGTACATCGTCTATACAGGCAATAGTAAATCCTAAATAAGGATTAAAAATATCATTCATTATTTTTTGATATTCGCTTGGGGCATTTTTGAGCCCAAAAGGCATTACGTTCCATTCGTAAAGTCCGAATGGGATAGTAAAGGCAGTTTTGTATCGATCACTCTAAGCAATCTGAATTTGCCAATAGCCACTTTTCATATCGAACTTTGAGAAGATTGTGGCCTTATATAGACGACTTAATAAGTCTTTCTTATTAGGTAATGGGTACTTAATCCATCGAAGCACCTTATTAAGGGGCTTATAGTTGATGACTAAACGAGGGACCCCTCGTTCTAATTCAGCATTATTTTCAACATAAAATGCTGGGCAGGACCATGGTGAGGTACTGGGCCTAATAAGGCCTTTTTTAAATAAATCTTCTATTTCTTCTTTACATATTTTTAAATGGCGCTCGTTCATTTGAATGGGCCTGGCCTTAGTATTGATTTGGGCCTCTTGAAATTCAGACTGATATGGTAGGGTCACTACATGCCTTTTTCTATTCCAGAATGCACTAGGTACTTCGGAACAGATTTCCTTTTCGAATTTCTCTTTTAGAGATTGGATTTTATTTTGTGTCTCATAAGATTCAATCTTTTGTTTAATCATTTTAAGATTAACTTCAGTTTGTAAGGAATAAAGAAACTTTTCCTTTTCAATAACCTTTTCTTTTAGGTTATTAATTTCATGCCATTGTGGTTCTTCTGTAAATTTAAAAATAATTGTTTGGCCTTTAAGGTTAGTTTGTATACCGTCTTTGGTAACAGTGAATGGGTATAGCATACTTAGGAATGGTGTTCCTAGTATGATCATTCTATTTAAGAGAAATGTAGTTTCAATACTTATGCCATTATTACATACTATCATATTAGACAGTTTATACTTAATGGGCATCCGACCACCATTAGCCGTATTAAGTATTTGAGTTATTTTTGTAAAGTACCTTGTTGGTACGATCCCTTCGCTGATACAATTAAGGTCTGCTCCTGAATCTATGAGGGCTTCAATTGTGAAATGGTATTCTTTATTGATAACAATGGTTACTTTTGAGTACCATTTTTGATTGAGGACTCTGTTTAGAGTATTAATAGTTTGGGTTGTTTCACCAGTTGAGGAGATAACGTTTTCATCTCCTACTACTTCTTTTTCTTTAGAGGTTTTTTCTACCAGTCCTTCAAATCTGGTTCCATGCTGAGATTCTAATTCAGACTCCTGTTCTTCAGTCTAATAGTTATTATATAATTCGAGTATTTGGACTCGTCTTATAAGATCTATAAGATCTTTATCCGTCTGAGTTTCTATTCGGAGTTTAAGCTCTTTAAGCTCTTTCTTTGTTTGATTGATCTCAGCCTTTAGATCATTTATAGTAGGTTCTTTTGTAGTAGAACTCTTTAAGGTTTATTTGTATTGGCAATTTTCGTGGACAAAATATTTAATTGTAATCTAGCATAAGTATTCACCGTTCAATCAGATGATACATGATGATGGAGTCACCAAGCTTGCAATACTTATATGAAAGGTAAAATATGATCTCATGCATACATCCTCACACAATTGTGCACTACACTTAGTTTGGATTGTAACGAAAAATAAACTGTGCACATGTTGGTCGATCGATCGAGAGGATAGTTCGATCAATCGAGTTATCGATCAATCGAGTCTGGATCGACTTCGATCTAGGTGCTCTCGGGTTGAACTAGATCGATCGATTAATTTGTTGATCGATCGAGTCATGCGTTGATCGATCGATCGAATGAGGTATTCGATCGATCGAGGCATGTGTGATCGATCGAGTATTGGATAGATCGATCGAGCATTGGCTAGATCGATCGATCCAGCTACTAGATCGATCGAGATAGTTTTTCAGTTCTACTACAACTCTTTTTAATTTGACCCATATGTTACTTTTACCAATTTGACTCATTTAATGTTGAATGCAAAATCCTTGTATGAGTAGAATTCTTGTGAAAGTTGGAATCATATATGAGTAGAGTTGTTGTGAAAGTGGAATCCTTGTATGAATTCTTGTGAGAACAAAAACCTGATATGAATAGAATCCTTGTATGAGTAGAATTCTTGTGAGAACTAAATCCTGATTTGAGTAGAGTTTCACTCCATTGCAAATCCTTATTCATGTTAAATTGGACTCTATATAAGTGATGCTTGTTTGTGCAAAATATGAACCCACACCGAAATAATATTTTCTACATCTGTTGAAGCTTTTAACGAAAAATCTTTTTCTCTTCATCTTTAAGCTTAGGCACTTTCTTATTTTAATTGTTCAAACATATTGTGTGGTTATGTTTGAATAATTCACGTGCCTAATTGTCTTTCATGATATTTAGAATTGCATGATAGTTCTAGAGTTTACTAGCTGATTTGTTTTTATATCGTATGTTGTTGAATCTGCTAGTTAGGGTTTTTCATTGTTTGAATTCGCTCTAGGACACACTTTGCACTTGTGCTATTTGTGGTAACGTTTCAGGTGACAGGTCGGTATTTCGTGTGACTCAAAATTACCGAAGTTGACGGGTTCGATTAATCTTGTGAGACTCAAGTAGATCGGAACGTTGGTCCGGATCCAGACACCTAGCTTGTGGAGGGTATGAAAGGAGCGACAGCTCGTAAGTAAATTACAGAAAAGGGGATCTATCTGTGAAGGGTAGTTCTAGGACCTATGGTTGTAATTGAACATTGATTTTCATAGTGGATAGTTAGGTGGTCCGGTGGACCGATGGTTTTCCTCTTAGGTCATTGGAGTGGCCTAGGTTATTTCCACCTAAAAATATTGTGTGTTATTTTTTATTCCGTATTTTATCTTTACACGCGATTGCATGTCTGGCCGTTGTGATTAGGTTACATAATTAATATTTGTTAAAATTGAAAATAACCTATTCACCCCCCTCTAGGTATATTTGATCCGTGATTAAAAACTCTTATGCTTAATTCTATTAAGAATTTCAGTGAAAGAATATCGCTGTTGATTTCTTTGCAATTGGCTTTGTAAGCCTTTACTGCTTTGTGCGGTTGGTTTTATATTAATAGGGACCTTTTCTTTAGCTTTTTCAATATAACGAGCCAAGGCTTTTCTTTTCTTTTTTGGATCTTCAATTTGTTCAATAAGATCCAAAATAAGATTTTCATCCTTGGTTAGGACGTTGATGCTTAGACCATTCATTTTACAGATGGCTTTATAAGGATTGCATTCACATTCTTGCTTTTGAGAAAGATTTTCTTCGGACGACGATGTGCAATCAAACTCTTCTTCATATTCTTCGTTATCTTCATCTTCTGAGTCAGAAGATTCCTCATTTAAAATATAAGCTATTTGAGCTTTTATCGAGTCGTCTATAGCCAAAGCGTTTATTTTTGTAAATGTCCTACAGTTTGGGCTATAGTGGCCTTTCTTTCCACATTTGTAGCATATGGGCTCTTTTTGTTTACTTTTAGCAAACTTAGGTTTATCTTCATAATTGGGCCTTTTAGTCTAGTGTTTCTTTTTTGATTTTTGAGGCCTATTTGATCATTTCTTTAGATAAGGCTTATGATAAGCCTTAGGTTTTGGATCTTTATATTTTTTATGGGCCTTGGGCCCAGATCTTTTTAGGATATTTTGATACCCATATTATTCGCAGAAATCTCCAATGGCCTGTTTTCCATGGAGCTTTTCTTTATTGGCCTGGCGTTGTAACTTGAGGTCTGTACAAAAGGTTAGGCCTTTAGCTACTACTTCAGCAGCTAATTCCCCATATGTATAAATACCAAATAGTATTGTACCGTTATGTTTAGCTTTGAGCTTGGTATGTAATTTTTCTGCAAATAAGGTAGGTAACCCTGAGATGAATCTCTCCTTCCAAAAATCACTATTACAGTCTTCCTTTGTGAAGACTTTAGTAAAGAAAACATCCTTATACCATCTAAAATGAGACAGGGTTGGACACCTCAGGTTAGCCAGTTGTTCATGGCTATTGTCCTGTTGTAAGGTTTTCGAGCCAACAAAGTGTGTTAGCAATGTACAAATTAGTGTATTGACACAATCCTCTGTTGAGAGGATATCGCCATTCGCATTTTGTTCTTGCTTAACTACTTGCAAAATAGCTTGTCTTTTCGTATATGATAGGAAATGGTCCCACCAGTGATGCACAAAAACTTGATAGTCAAATTTTGTATTTTATAAAAAGCTCGCAAGTGCACGAATCACTTGTAATGAGTGATAAGTATACTCCCAAGATCGTCTCTCAAGGAATTGCGGTGGTTCTAAAACTTTACTTATTTTCTTATTTAGTCGAACAAACAATCCTAAACATTCTAACAATTGTCGGTTGAAGAATAGATTGTAAATTCAGAATTAAATCAAAAACTAAAATAAAATGTAAATAAAAGTAATCACAACCAAAGTGGGGATGATGGATGTAAATGGGAATTTTAGTTCACTATCCATTCATGGCAAAAATAAATTAAGCATTCAATTAAAAGTTGGATTTAATGATTTTTCCGCTAAACTTAGAAAATCCCAAATCAATGGCAATTTTCACTACAATCAACTAATTAACTTCTTTGATCCGGACCGTTAATTAACTAATTGGAATTAGCTCAAGGAAATAATTCTAACCACCTAAACTAACACAAATCAATGCAATCAATTTAGGCTCTTGTTCATAATGCACAATTAAGCAAAGATGGCGTTTCTAATGCCTAATTCTAAAATATTCTTCCTAATTACAAACTAAGGTTTGGTCCACCATTAATTCACAATCAGAAAATAATAAGAACATGAACAAGAAATAAATCCAATCATATATAATTAAATTACAAAATTGTTCTTCCAATTATTAGAAGCAAGACTAAAATCCCAATTAAAAATTTAGCCACACATAATTAAATTTACTATCGTAAATTTAATTATTAAAGGCATAACAAATACAGTAATAATATTTCAATTATAGAGAAGAAAATATTATACAGGAAAATAATATTTCTTCCTCTAAAATATCGTAAAATTATACTGCAAAAATAAAATATAACAGATACAGAAATAAAATAGAAGAAGAGAAAACTAAAAATTAAACTAAGAAAAATTAAGAAAAACTGAGGAGAAACTCCTCTCTGCAAATGTGTGAAAATGGTGTCAATTGTGTGTTAAAACTGTCCCGGATGCCCCCTATTTATAGGAAAATAAATTCAGACAGAGTGCCACGTGTCAGCTCATCATTGGTGCGTCAGTACACGCATGTCAGTCCGGTCAGCGTGAGTGGGGACAGATGTGAGTGCGATTCCACGTGGCGTTCTGTTATTGGCTGATCAACGCACGCGTGTCAGTCAAGCCATTATGAGATTCCTTCCACGTGGCGTTCTGTTATTGGCTGATCAACGCACGCGTGTCAGTCAAGCCATTATGAGATTCCTTCCACGTGGCGTTCTGTTATTGGCTGATCAACGCTGAGTGTTCGCTGACGTGGATGATTACGTGGCAGTAGACTTTGACTGGGCTTTACTATACAGATCCACATTTCTTTCTTTATACATCCACCTGTCTAATTAAATTCATAAAAAATCCATAAAAATTCCAAAAAATTGTAAATTCTTCCCAAATAATTATAAACTTAAAAATGATCAAAATATATTTATTTTGGATAAAATAATAAAATAAAACATAAAATAAATGCTTAAAAACATAACAAAATATAGGTAAAAATTGTGTTTATCAACCAGCCTTGTAATTGTCCTGCAAAGCCAGCTATTATCGCTAGGCAAGCTTGCTGATCCGAGTTGCCTGAGAATTTTACTGCGGCTGCATACATTAACATATTTTTGACGACTATTACTATCTAATAGTCAGATAAGCCATCAATGGTCCACTCGCTGATGGTTGAGCCTGAGTAGACGGTTTTTGCTGGCAGCTCTTCTTCAAAATTAAGGTCTACTGGGGATGGCCTTGAATAGTAAGGCTTGGATTGATACGTTGGAACTGGTCTTTCCAACTTGTTAATCTGTGGCACCATTTAAGGTGTTGCATCATTTAATGGAGTTTCCTTGTGAGAACTTTGGAGGATTTCAAAAGTTTCCTCAATCTCTTGGTCAGAGATTTGAACTAGATCTTGCTCTTCTATCATTTTAACGGATTTTCCTTTGTCTTGTATGTCTAATTTAGACAGTTTAGAAAGCAGTTCTTCTAAAAATTCAGAGTTTTGCTTTAAATGAAATTCAGGTAAGGGTGTCACAAAGGCAGGTTCGACTTTCTTCTTATGAGAAGATGGTATTGCCGAAGATGAGGGTTTCTCCTCAATGCCTTTTATCGACTGCTCTATTCGAGTCAATTGGGTTCCTACAAATTGTAGGTACATATTAGTATAGTTGTTCCGTTCAACTACTTGATTAACTGAATCATTAGTAGCTAGTTCATCTATTTGAGATGAAGTTGTTTTGTATGGAGCTGCAGAAGCATTTTCAGAAATTATTAATGATGTTTTTGGAGGGTGAATTGCTACTACAGGTTCCCCCTTTTGAGGTTGAAAAGTTTTATAAAGCTTTTCTAAGACTATTATTTCAAGAACTTCTTCCTTCTCGCATTTGGAATATTCCACAATAAACTGAAAGAAATCTAAATTAGATGTCTTTTTTGTTTTCCTAAGGTATTTAAGAAATTCTTCATATTTGAAGAAATACATTTTTTGTAATTCTCTATTAAGAGAGAAATATAGTTTTTTCTTTTCACTATTAAGTGGGTTTGTGAGGATTTCCAAAATCATAGCATCATATTCTTGTTGTCTGCTCTTTTTAGAGCTTGATAGCATCATTATATTGGAAAAACCTTGTGTTGGTTTAGACTCAAAACCCATTTCAGGAACTTCTTCCTTCTCGCCTTTGGAATATTCCACAATAAACTAAAAGAAATCTAAATTAGATGTCTTTTTTGTTTTCCTAAGGTATTTAAGAAATTCTTCATATTTGAAGAAATACATTTTTTATAATTCTCTATTAAGAGAGAAACATAGTTTTTTCTTTTCACTATTAAGTGGGTTTGTGAGGATTTCCAAAATCATAGCATCATATTCTTGTTGTCTGCTCTTTTTAGAGCTTGATAGCATCATTATATTGGAAAAATCTTGTGTTGGTTTAGACTCAAAACCCATTTCTGAAAGAGTTGGGCTATCAGGTTTTAATGACTGTTTTTCCATAGATCTTTCAGATCTGTCTGATGTATAAACTGGAAGACTAATCCCTGTGGGAAGTCTTTGAACTCCTTCAAATGTTTCTTTACCCTTTGAGGTATAGGATGGGCTTGGTGAAGCCAGGGGTACAAAAGATGGACTTAGTGAAGCTCCTGGTATAGCCTGGACTGAAGGTCTCGGGTTTTCATGAATGTTAACTCTCTTTTTAGAGTCAAATATTATTTCAACAGATCCATCATCATGTTCAATGATTTGTTCTACATCTGTATTTTGAGAAACTAATGAGCTCCTTGATTCTGTACTCAAGGTCCAGGATTCTGGAAGTGTAATTTTGTCCCATTTGATCATTTTAGGAACAACAAGTTTTGTTTTATCCGTATTGGCTTGGAAGAGAGTTGTCTCTCCCTTTGGATCTTTTATAAAAGATCTCAAATTGATATTAGGACAGATGGTATTCATTACCTTAAAATAGACTCTATAAATAAGAGCTATATTGCTGGTTCCTTCTTCCATGTCGAATCCGTGAGTTTGAATGTCGACTTTTAGGGATCTAAGGACATTTGAGTCCTTTATACTTACAGAAAAATTTGGAAAGCAGTTGAAATATATTGGTCCAGCTGCCAGCGAGGACTCTATACATCCTAATACAGAGTTTTTAAATTTGTTATGTCGTTTATCTCTAACACATAATAGGATTGAAGTATTTAGCCCTTCCCTTGTTAAGGGTTTGACAGCAATTTGTACTAATCCAATGTGCAAATAATTAAATTGTTCTTTATAAGAACTAATTATTTGTTTAGATAGTAGAGCAATATCTTTTGATTCTCCACTAGATAAGGGGAGGGAGTCTTCTACTGTTTTTATTATATAATTTGATCTGAACTGAAATATATTTTTATTATACACTTGAGAAGTACCATATTTAGGTATACTCAAATTTTGGAGTTGTTGCTCTATATCTTCAACTTTTATTACTTCTTTGTTTTTAGAAGTAGAAGGCCTAAGAGCCTCAGAGTTATTGCTGGATGATGACGAAGTTGATAAATTTGAAAAACTTCTGGGTAGGCTTGCCATTAAAACAGATTAGTAAATCTTCAGTGAACAGACAAAGTCTCACGCCAGCGAATATGCCTTACTGCCTCTCTTAGGTCTTACAACGGCTGTTCAGGCTGCTCGTCGAAGTCTCCTTATAAGATTCCTAATATGTTTCTCTTGTTAAGACCACCTATTAATTATTCAATTTTATCACACTTAATTACCTACAATAAATGGCTTTGATACCAGACTTGGCCTAGGATCTAATTGTAAGTGATGAATAAAAGAAATAGAACATAGAGATGAAAATATGGAAAGATATATATTATTGATATATGAATATAATATAGAGTGGGAAGCTAATATTTTATAGAGAAAACTAAAAACTTAAAGCTCTAAAAACTAACTCTTGCTTACAAATGAAATATCGAGTCCTTTTATAGGATGTAAGGCTCGGATACAAACAAACATAAATAGTTTAAAAGATAAGTTTGAAGATAAGCCTTGTCAGGCTTTTACAAAAGTAGATGCTTTCCTATGTGGAGAGCTGGTCCCTTGTCGGTGTCGGCAGGTTTGGTTTTTATGAAAGATGCCTCTCCTTGTGGAAGCTAGGTCCCTTGTCTGGTGGTGTGTCCCGGATAGTTTTGGAGTCGTCTTTCCAAATTATTTTGTGGGTCCTTTAATATTGTCGGCAAGCTATGATTGGTTTATTCACTAGGGCTGGCCATCAGATCCTTTTTTGAAGGATCTAACTCTAGTTTTTCTTCAGAGTTTGTATCGCTCTCATGAGAGCATAATTTTTCTAATAGGTGTGGCTGACTCCAAATGTCAAAAGTTGGCATTAAGTGCAGAATGGGCTGACATATTTGCTCTGTAAAAGTCCATGGGCCTAACTCTACCCCAAAAGAGCTCTTATAAGGAGAGGGTTGCTCATGTCTTATATATTTCACATCCTAGGATCTCCTAAACGATGTGAGACTACTTCAATACCCCCCCTCCAAGTTAAGGGCTGGACCCACTCAGCAATCCCCCCTCCACGCAGGGCTCGGGCTCCTCACATCTCTAGTTAAACCTGCTTTGATACCATGTAAAAGCCCATGGGCCTAACTCTACCCCAAAAGAGCTCTTATAGGGAGAGGGTTGTCCATGCCTTATATACTTCACATCCTAGGATCTCCTAGACGATGTGAGACTACTTCAATACCAATGATAATTAATTTATACTAATATTAAGAAAGAAGAATCAAAAGAAGAAGAAAGGAGGAGGAAGAGGAGGCTAGGGTTTTTATTGAACCAAAATTGTGCACTTAACATATTACAAGCAAGCCTTTTATAGGCAAAATAGAGAGACAAAAGGAAATTACCAAAATAGAGAAATTACAAAAGGAAGTTACCAAAATAACTTTACAATGAAGATATTACTAAAATAACCCTATAAAAATATATTAATTTACTCTAATATCCCCCCTCAAACTCACGATGCGGCTGCAAGAAGCATCGAGAGTTTGCCAATTAGAAAACGAAAGCGTGAAGTAGGATGTGACTTAGTAAAGAAGTCTGCAATCTGCAAAGAAGAAGGAACAAAAGGCAAGATGATGGTGCCTTGTTTGAGATGTTGACGAGTAAAATGACAATCTATCTCGATATGCTTAGTGCGTTCATGAAAAACGGAGTTGTGAGTAATCTGGATAGCACTCTGATTGTCACAATACATAGGAGTGGGATGAGAGAGAAAAACACCCATATCTACTAGTAGCCAACGTAACCAAACAATCTCTTTGGTAGTAGATGTCATTGCATGATACTCTGCTTCAGTAAAAGATTGAGAAACAACAGTTTGCTTCTTGCTCTTCCAAGAGATAAGAGAATCACCCAAAAAGATACAGAAACCAGTGACAGACTTGCAATCTGTGGAATCACGACCATAATTAGCATCAGAGTAAGCACGCAGCTCTAAGGAAGATGTGGATGGAAATAAGAGACTCTGAAAAATTGTACCTCGAAGATACCGCAAAATACATAGAACAGCTGCCCAATGAGTGGTAGTCGGAGAAGCAACAAACTGACTAACAATATGAACAACATAAGCAATGTCCGGACGAGTAATAGTAAGGTAAACAAAACTGCCAACAATATTTCGATATAAGGTAAGATCTTGCAAAGGAGTGTCATCCGAAGGAGAATATTGAACATTGTGCTCACAAGGGGTATTGATGAATGCTCGGAAAGTACTAATATTTTGTGATTTATTGTGCTTAATTTGTTAAAAAATAGATTTGTTATGATTGTTTATTTGATTATTTGCATAAATCTATCCATACGGAATCACGGGTATGTTTTAGTGCATTTCAGGTGTATTTAGCGTCAAATGACTCAAATAATGCAAACACGCAAAGACGGAACACTTATGGCCCTCGGATCACGAGTTACGGGCAAAACGAGTCAAATATGTAAGCCGTACATGTCGAGCCAACACATATGTAAGGGGGTACATGCGAAGAAACTGAAGACAACGCGCGCCACGACGAGGAAAAGTCATGCCGCGGCAGGGAGCTCTTGGGTTTTGACATTATTTCCAGAATTTGTGTTGCGTCGCAGCGGGAAAAAAGCATACCGCGGCGCCCCTATTCCTAATGCAATCAGGATTTGTGAAATCCCTTACATCTATAAATACCCCCTAGAGTCACCCTTACAGAACAACTCGAATACAACTCTTACACACAATAATTTTGCGACCAAACAAGCAATTCAATCAGTTTTCGGAGTTTTACTACACTCAAACGAAACGAGAGAAACCATTCTAAGGATCCAAGGAAGCCGTCGACAATCGAAGATAAAGCTTTTGGAGAAGAGCGCTATCCAATCCATAAGCGGTATTTAGATCTAGGTTTCCTTGTTGTTATAAGATTCTATTTTCTTCTTCTTTTCGTTGGAGTGTATGATCATATTTTATTTGTCTATGAATATTAATATGAACATGAGCGGCTAATTTCATTATGGATGTTTAGTTTGTGTTGCCATGTTTGCTAGAATTGTGTATGGTGTATATTTTATAGATTTAATATAAATGAATTACCTTTTGATTAAGAGCATGTTTAGATATTTAATTATGAATTATCATGGGCCAATTTGAGATTCGTAGTTAGGTTGAAAGATCTTAGAATCTAGTTATAGGAACGTCACCTTAACTTTATTCCAAAACACTTAATCAAAGCTTCAAATTAGTGACTTAGTCAAAACATTAGTTTGATTGGCATGTATTTTCTTGCGCATAATTTGATTTACCCCGACCGAAGGCAGTTAATTAGTTAATCAACAAAGAGATTTACCCCGACCGCAGGCAGTCTCGTAATTAAAAGGAAAGCCGGTAATATTGTTTATTTAAGAACGTTCATGTTATTTCACCATACCTTTTCGATGCAAGCATGGCCAACCAAACTAAACGTCCATA
The DNA here is from genome assembly GCA_029378325.1 of Elaeagnus macrophylla. Classification (NCBI taxonomy): domain Eukaryota; kingdom Viridiplantae; phylum Streptophyta; class Magnoliopsida; order Rosales; family Elaeagnaceae; genus Elaeagnus; species Elaeagnus macrophylla. The sequence goes on along the minus strand of CM055640.1, from coordinate 73,871,258 downwards.
CATCCTCCATTGATTTTTAATCTATTTGAATTAATTGTTAAATTGCGATCTTGTTTTCGTTTAATTGTTCGTACCTTGTTCCCGTTACAAATCAAACACCTTTTTACAGTTTTACTAGGTTTAGGACTCTAGTTGCTTAGAGTTTTAGTTTCACTAGAACTCTATTTAATTAGTGTTTTATTTTTATTGGAACTCTAATTAGACTAAGAAGATAGTTATTTAAGACCACTGCAATTCCTTGAGAGACTGACCTTGGAAGTTGCTTATCACTTTTCTACGAGTGATTCGTACACTTGCGAGTACACAATTTATAACATCAGGTATCAACAATTTTAGTATCAGTAAGGCGAGCACGCTCAAGAATGTCAGCAGCATACTTAGATTGAGAGAGAAGGCAACTTCAATACCCAAAAAATACCGTAGAGAACCCAAATCTTTCATTTTAAACTGACAAGCTAATTCTGACTTTAGCACTGCAATCCCATCAACATCATCACCAGTAATAATCATATCATCAACATATAAAGAGAGCAAAATATGACCTGTAATGGTATGCTTAACAAAGAGAGCAGAATCATGATCACTAGAAGAAAACCCAAAAGAAGCAATAACAGTAGAGAATTTCTCAAATCATGCTCGAGGTGCTTGTTTTAGACCATATAAGGCTTTTTGAAGCTTACAAACTTCTCCATGATTATGTGGTACACCAGGCGGGGGAACCATGTAAACTTCTTCATGCAAATCACCATTCAAGAAAGCATTTTTAACATCCATCTGAGATATACGCCATCCATGAGTAGAGGCAACTGCAATAAGTGTACGAACTGTAGTCATTTTTGCAACAGGGGCAAAAGTCTCTTCATAATCAATACCACTCATTTGAGAGTATCCCTTTGCAACTACTCGAGATTTATACCTTTCAATAGACCCATCAGAATGAAGCTTAATTTTATATATCCAACGGGAACCCATAGCTCGTTTACCTGGCGGTAAAGGTACTAAAACCTATGTATTTGTTTGATGCAAAGCAATAAGTTCCTCAACCATAGATTGCTGCCATAGGGGATCAAGAGCTGCCTCTTTATAGGATAAAGGCTCAGAAAGACAATGAATAGATGCTAAAAATGAAGTAAAAAGAAGTGGAATAAGACGAGTAAATAAAATCTGGTAGTTTAGTAGACTTACGAGTGCGCTGAGGATAACAAGGAGGATCCACAATTCCAGGAGGAGATTGGGCAACTGCAGGAGGAGGGGAAGTATCAGAAGTGTCAAGCTGTGTTGTACCAGTATCTTCAGATCTATCAGTACAAATCCTGCGAGAATATTGAATAGGAGAAAGGACTATAGGATCAGTAGATGAGTCAGAATTAGTAGTTGGAGGAACTTGTTGAGAAGAACTATCAGTATAGTCAGAGAAAGGATCAATATGACTAAGATCTGACTTGGTCAAGTTATGAATTGAACTAGGAATAGAAAAGAAAGGTATATGCTCAAGAAAGATAACATGACGAGAGACATATAGTTTTTGTGAAGTTGGATCAAAACAACGATATCCCTTTTGCCCTTCACCATAACCAAGAAAAACACAAATGACAGAACGTGACGATAATTTGGTACGTTCTACATGAGGACGAAGGACAAAACAAGTAGAACCAAAGACTCTCAATGAAGAATAGTCAGGAGGATGTCCATATAGTTTTTCAAAAGGAGACAAACCTGAAGTGATGGATGATGGAATCTTATTGATTAAGTTGACCGCAGTAAGAACTGCTTCTCCCCAAAACTCACTAGGAACAAAAGATGACAACAAAAGAGAACGAGCAGTTTCAACAATGTGCCTATATTTCCTTTCAGCAACACCATTTTGCTCAGGAGTGTCAGTACAAGAAGTTTGGTGAGTAGTTCCATCTAAAGCAAGCAAATCACAAAATTTATTGGAAGTATATTCACCACCTAGATCACATCTAAAGCACTTAATTACAGCAGAATATTGAGCTCTCACTAGGGCTCTAAAGTTATTATAAATATTAAAGAAATCAGAACGACGTTTCATAAGATATACCCAACAAAAACGAGTGTGATCATCAATAGAAGAGACATAATAGCGAGACCCTCCTTTGAAAACAACAGGAAAAGGTCCCCACACATCAGAATGAACTAAATCAAAAGGTGCAACAGAATAAGAAGTACTTCTATTAAAAGGTAATGCATAAAATTTTGCAAGTTTGCAACCACTACAATCAGAAATATCATGAGCTTGCAAATTTCCTAAGGTTCCATTAGAAGCTAAAAATCATAAACGAGAAGCTGAAACATGACCAAGACGTGAATGCCATAAATAAAAACTAGAAGATGAAGGACACAATCGAAAAGAGGAAAGATCAACACTAGAAGCTGCAAATACTGGTAATCTCAGCTCATCCAAAACATATAATCCCCCTGCCTACGGCCTGTCCCAATCAGCTTCTGGGATTGTAGATCCTGCACATGACAAGAAGTAGAAGAAAAAGACACTGAGCAACCAGAATCACACAATTGACTAACAAATACAAGGTTTAGTGAAAGCTTAGGAATATAGTAAACATTATGAAGAGACAAATGAGAATTGACAACAGAACCGACACCTGCTAATAGCATAGGAGTACCATCAGCAGTCATAACAGGCACAGATGATGTAGGACATAAAGAAACAAAAGATTTTGACTCATGAGACATATGGTGGGAAGCTCCAGAGTCTAAAACCCAAGTTGAGGATGACATACCTGAGGAACTAGAGAGGGACTGACCTATCGTAGAAAAGGCAGACATGGCATGTGGTTGCGAATCAAGAAACTTTTGAAACTATTTGATGTGAGGAACAAACTGTGTCTGAATTTATAGTACCTTCAATAATTCAAGCTCTGATACCATGATAATTAATTTATACTAACATTAAGAATAAAGAATCAAGAGAAGAAGAAAGGAAGAGGAAGAGGAGGCTAGGATTTTTATTGAACCAAAATTGTGCACTTAACATATTACAAGCAAGCCTTTTATAGGCAAAATAGAGAGATAAAAGGAAATTACCAAAATAGAGAAATTACAAAAGAAATTTACCAAAATAACTTTACAATGAAGATATTACTAAAATAACTCTATAAAAATATATTAATTTACTCTAATATGCTCTATTAAATGGTAAATAGAAGAGATATATTATAATAATAAAATAAAACTCCAAATCTAATTATCAGTTAATTACTAAAAATAAAACATTTGAACATTTGTTTTAATTAAATTATATAAATTGTTGCCAAGATCTTGTAGCATAGTAACATGATATCATCTTATATATAGTAGAAGCTTCAAATTTGAAACTTAAAATTAGTATAAAAAAAATTATGTAAATTGTTTGTATTTTTAATATATGTATATGTACGTACGTACGTATGTATAAAAATAAAAGTACTAAATTCACTTATCTTATATTTTTTTTATATTATTGTATGTGACTAATAAAATTATAACAAATTTAATTTTTTCTAACTATTCTTTGTCAAAAACAAAATCAAAATAACATATAAACACTCACACACTCACTTTATATAGATAAATTTGAATTCATACCCTTACATTATTCACAAAATTCTTACATTACACATAAGATAATTGATCACTTTGTCAAATTTTTTAATCACTATTGTCACGTGCTTATGGATGATTTGTTCCACGTACAGTTTTTTCAAATATTGAGTGGTGGGGATTTGAAGAATGAACTCCCTAATCTACTAAAAACTATTTCTAACAAATAATTGGACTCGTTTCTCAATTGTCTTTATAGGGCAAGTACATTCACTACGCCAAAAAGTGGCTTTAAAGACGGTTATTAACCGTCATTGTAAAGCTACGATGATGCTTCAAAAAAAATACAGCGATCGTCATCTATCCAGGCGTCATCATAAATAAGCCTTTTTAATGACGGTCGCGACCGTCATGAAAAATAAAAAACGACCGTTATTAAAAATCGTAGAAAAACAAGCGACCGTCATGAAAAATATATTTTATGACGGTTGTTATTTCATGACCATCATTGTAAATTGACAATAACTGTCATAAAAAATCTCAAATAAAATTTAAAAATAGTAGCTAATACATTATTTGATGACGGTTAATTAAAATAACCGTCCTATATATATATATATTGACCATACGAATAATAAAATATCAATAACTTTATCGAAGACGGTGTTCAATTGATCGATCTAGTATGATAGTTTGGGAAAGATTTACGTCATTGGATGATTTGACTAAGCCAACATCCGGCTTCTTGTTGGAGGTTACTTTGATTCTGGAGGCAGAAGTTACTGTCCTTGGAGTTTCCATCCATAGTCATGACTAATGACTTGCTTTTATCACAACTTGGTTTAAATAAAAGCATATGATTAAAACATTTGTTAAATTTATTGTGTTAGATTTATGAATGTCAATTGTTTAAACACGAACATAGTACAATGTCAAGCCATATAGGCTCTTTTTATGGTGGCATAGTACTTATTACATTTGCTTACAAGATAAACAAAGAAATGCTTAATTGATACTACACAACAACAGAATAGCCAAAGGTTTTCTCAATGCTATAACACATGTACAGAAATCCATCCTTGTCCTTGTTAAGTTTCATACACATGATCGAAATGGCTAGCTGTAGTTATAGACATAAATAACATCATTTAGAATAAAATTCTAAACATGAGTCTTGAGTATTATATTCATTATATTAAAAATAAAGTAATATTCTTCTCACCTGTTGAAGGTAATGTGTTATTCACAAATACAAACAGGGCTTTTCCTGGAGTCAAATTTAGCCTGCTACTTAACATAAGTATAAATTATCCAACTGACATGTCTCTAGGAAGTATGTATCTATTACAAATACAAACAAATAAAATTTGACGTTATTCTTTTCATAGGGGTAAAATGGAATAAAAATTAAGCCTCTGTTATTTCCTTTCAAAAAAAGAATAAGAAATAAACGTACTTTTTCTTTTCCATTTCAGGCAGAATTGTCTTTGAGTATCTTTATTTTATCACCTGCCAAACGATTATGAAGAAAAAGATCAAAAGCTTGCACTTTTTATAACAATATAAATTTATATGCAGGAAAATTTAACTAAAATGACAAGTAGATTGGTGCATCAATCTTCTAAATTTATATGCTAAACTTTTGACCAGTTTAACTTTCGTACTAAAATCTTTCTTATTAAAAGAGTTGAAATATGCTTCATTGGATTTAAAGTGTTACTAAAACTTTTCCCCACTTTTTGTTCGGATAAAGCACTTTCATTTTAGTTTGCATATTACTTCCATTGGGTATCAATGCTAGCACATGGCATTGGTGATGAGCATATGTCTATGCTTCATGCAGGAATGTGAGTCTATGAAAAATTTGTCTTTCGAACTCTTCAAATATATTTAGTGATTTTGTATTTTTTCAGTTTCTAAAAACTTCATTCATGTAAGCCACATATTAAACCTTAGCAATGATAGGTTGAATACTATGTCTACCAGAACAATATGAACATCATCTCTCTCTTGGGTAACTTAGTTGGTATTTCATGTTATGTGCTTTTACTTATTTCTCTCTCGAAGATCTTTGGGGTAATGTGAACTACTACAAATTAGCTTAGATATATGATTTATGATTGTAGTTTAGCTTTAGCCTAAGATAATTTGCGAGGGAAACTTGAGAGGTACAAATGAAATCTTAAATCTTTTTGTCTCTCCATATTTATTAATCTTTAACAGAGAAGAAAAAATAGATTTTTTATAGCAATGTAAAACATACCAGCACAGCAGACGAACTGGAAAATATTATTTAAATGGAATTAATTAACAAGTATTTGAATGGAATTAATTAACAAAAATAGAGAAGAAAAAACAGATTTATAGCAATGTAAAAAATACCAGTACAGCAAACGAATCATGAATGATAATGACGATGGCCAAACGGATGTGGAACAGTAGCTAACAGTTGTGGACTGGAAGCGGTGGAACAGCAGCTAACAGTTGTGGACTGGAAGCGGTGGAATAGCAGCTAACAGTTGTGGACTGGAAGCGGTGGAATAGCAGCAAATGGCTACGAATTGGCAGCGAACAGCAGTGAGCAACGAACAAACGGCAATGAACTAGCAACGAACAGCAGTGAGCAACGAACGAACGACAATGAACTGACAGCGAGCGATAGGTTGTGGGCAACGAACGCAACCTGAGAGCAAGGACGATGATCAGAAGCTAAGGCAATATAGTTTTTAGGCTAGAAAGAAAAATACAATATATACCCTAAGAGCCGCAGATCGGCAGATCTGACCAGAGACAGAGCTGGTGCGCGAACTGGTGTGTTAGGAAGATCGGTAGATCTAACCAGAGATGGAGGCAAATCGGCGAGACAGCGGTAGATCGACTAGATAGCAGTTGGGGACAGCAGAGCAGAGCGGCACGAGAGGCCGAATCTGGTGGTGATGATAGAGGATGTGAAGCTGACGGATGACGCTGTTGCTGAGGCCGTGAACAGCTGAAGAGATGACAGAGGCTATGAGAGTGAACGGCCAAAGAGTAATATGATGTTCCTTTTTTTTTTTTTTTTTTCCTTTCCTCTTGCTATGATACCAACTAAATATAATAAAAATAAATTATTATGTTGTGATATAATAATGCAAAAAAAAAAAAAATTGTATTGTTAATTTAAAAATTGTATGACGGTCGGTTTTTATTGACCATCATATAATATATATTTTTTTATTTTAAAATTTTTAATGACTATCGTAACTTAAACGACCGTCATAAAAAATATTTATTCTTTATTTTAAAGTTTTAATGACAGTCATATTTAAAACGACCGTCATCATAATTTTAAAATTTATGTCCGTCATTATAATTTTATGTACATGTTTTCAATGACGGTCAATTTAAAAAAAAAAAAGGCTAACCGTCCTTGAAAGCTAGTTTTGGCGTAGTGATTTGAGGCTGTGACATCAAAAGGGCATAACTAATTCAGTAATTACTATTTTTAAAAATTAATTAAAATAGTATAAAAAATTATTATCCAAACTAAAAGCATGTTATATACATGAAGTTAAAACACATCACACTTTTTTTTATATTTTACCTTCTTAAATATATAATTATAAATTTTCATTAATTTAGACAAATATATTAGTATTGGTCTACATCTGTTAGAGAAAAATAAATATATTATATTGATAAAAAATATTATTATGAAAAAAATATATAATTATAAACTTTTACATGATAATTTTTTAATCTTAAATTGTTAAATTTTTAGTTTTGAATGACTCATATTATTTATAAATATATATAAAATTTACAACGATGAATATATAATTTTTTCTCAAATAAAAATAAATAATATTATATGTATTAAGTTATGATATATATCAGATGACGTATTAATTATTAATTGTATATAAAATTAATGATGTGATTATATTGAATGATGAGGTGATTTTGCTACCTTAGGCTGATTACACTATTTTATATAGGTAATATATATATTAAATTATGTTGAAAAAATATTAGTCTATAAAAATGACACATCTTAGAAAATGCGGCTCCAAGAAGCAGTTCTCAATTATTGCAGTATTCAAAGGAAACTAAAATTAAGAAAATTGAGAAGCGGAATTAGATTTATAAAACAATGTCTTTTTCATGAGATGGTCATCTGGGTTTAGTAGTATAAATAGAAAAATATGCTGTAATAGATTCTATTTAATATTTATAATTTATGATAATTTTTTACTTGTAATTTTTATTTGAAATTATATTTTTATCTTAAGTACATATTGTTTGAGATTCTTGATTTCTCCATTGTTTAGTTTTTGTCTCCAGACGTCCGTCTAATTTTGGGTAGTCTAGTTGGATATGTGTCCAACTCAGTTCCGATGATTAGGGTCGTCGGTCGGTCAAAATCTAGTCAATTAGATAGTCGTTCAATTTTGAGCAGTCTAATTAGACATGTGTCCAACTTGACTCTGGAGAGTGGGGTTGCCAGTAGGTCAAAATCTGATCAGTTGGATAACTGTCAAATTCTGATTAGTCCAGTTGGAGATGCGTCTAATTAAAATTTATTACAATTAATCAATAAAATTAAAGGCATTTTTATTACAATATGTAAAAAAAATTAAGTGAAGGAGATCATATCTAAATTTTAATAAATATAAGAACATGACATAATATAACTCGTATAACTAATTAAATACTATGGGTTCTCCTCGTATGCTACAGTTGTCCTCCATTTTGTCAATATCGTTAATTATTTAAAAAAAAAACTGCCATAAATATGTGGTATTGGCCGAATATTAAAAAATTAATATATATAAAAAGAGTAATGGCTTAAATTTTATAATTTTTTATATTTTAAAATTTAATAATTTTTTCTCTCTTATATTTATTTTTTTATTTATTTTTATTTTTCTTTCATTATATCTATAATTTTTATACATTCATAATATAAAAAAAAATTATCATTTAAACCTATCTCAAATTCTCAATCATAACATATAATCGTCCTATATATTCTACTGTAATATTTTTGTTGACAAAAAAAAAATAATAAATAAATAATATATATATATATATATATATATATATATATATATATATATATATATATATATATATATATATATATTACTGTAACATTTTAAAAAGTTGTATATCAACGGTTAATAAATAGTCAGTAGTTTCAACTTTATGTAATATTTTAGATCAAGTAGCGTGTATTTGTGTGCATTTACTGATAATTTATGAAATATTTTTTTGTCTTACATGTTTTAAATTAATTAATGGCTTTTGCGTCGGGTGCGGGGTCAGAAAAATATTTTAAAGAAGGACCGACAAATTTTTTTAGTAAAAGATAAGACGATTTTAGGGGTGAACAAAAAAATACAGAACCAAACCAACCCACCCGACCCAATCCAACCCAAACCAATCTAGAAAAATCGGTTTTTAATTTTTATTGGTTTTGTTCGGTTCTTCATAATAAAAAACCGATTAATATTGGGTTGGTTTGGTTTTCATTTATTAAAATCTTAAAAAAACCGAACCAACCCATATATATATATATATATAATCATTATAATTTAATTTATTTAATTCATAGTTTACACTTAATTTTCTATTTTTGTAGACATGTTTGGAAAATAATATACCTCAATAAACTCAATGGCGAGTTAGCGAAATCAATGATTTCAATATAATATTTATGTTTTATTAATATATTAGAATATGGGAGCTTGGAACATGTTTGAAATTTTATTTTATTTTTATGTTTTTTTTTGGATAATTTAAGTATTTTATTTTTATTCTCTATTTTGTAATATACTGTAGTCTATATGTACTAAAGATTTGAATTTATATGTTTGGATTTGTTATTTGTTGCTAATTAGTTATGTTTATGAGGGCAACCTTTTTTATTTTCGATAATATTTTAGAAAAATTTGTCCTCTACTTTGTTAGTGAGAGATAAACAAGTTTTGTCCATTTTTGTCATTACAATTTAAATATTTAAACGGAATTCGTGCAAGCACTTCTCTACCAAGTACTCTCATTTATTTTATCTTTTATTCACATGATACACGAATTTGATATTATTTAATTATTTATCCATTATAAATTTATAATTATATCATCTTTCATATTTTTGTCGGTAGAGTTTTCATTGCATGAATAACTTTGGTGAACAATATTATTAGATTTGAAAGTTAATAAATTTTGTCAAGTATGTGATTACTATTCCTTATTGTTTATTTGTCTTAATTTTAAATTTTTCTTGCACTTTGTATTTGATATGAATAATGGTATTAGATAAGTAATTGATATCTATATTTCTAAATTTAGGTATTATAATAAAATTAACATTAAAAATGTTAGAAATTATATATAATACAAGAGTTTTAAAAAAATTTAATAAACAAAATTCATTACCGTAAAAAGAGGAAGAAATTTCCTTTAACCAACCCAAACCAAACAAAAAAATTTGGTTCGGGTTGGATTGGTTTTTCAAATTTTTTGGTTCGGTTCGGTTCTGTTCTTGTTTTTAAAAAACCGATCATATTGGGTTGGTTCCAATTTTAGTCTAAACCCAAACCAACCCATATTTGTTCACCCCTAGACGATTTTATTGAAATATTAATAAGTTAAAATATACGATTATGATATGAAATTGATAAGAGTTATAAAGAGTTCTTTTCAAACAAGCCTTAAATGTTTTTAGGCATATTAAATCATAAACTTATAGTTTTTATTTAACGTTTTATAATTTATAACAAAAATTATATAAATAAAAGTCTAAATTATGGTTAATTATTTTTTGAAAAAAATTATCTCTATGTTTTAAGTTATTGATATTATTTATTTTTTATAACTCTTTTTTCTCCATTTACTTAGATCAATACCTTATATTAAGAGTATAAAACAATAGTTAGCACTAGGTGTTGTCGTCAAAAGGGTCTTAGTAACTATTACGTACTTTTTCACCTCTTGAACTTATGACCTCGTACATGTAGCTCAATTGCATTACTAACTGGCTATCCACAGTCAATTTACTTTCCAAATTAATTTGAAAGCCTAAAAAAATTAATTTTTGTATTTATTTTTAATATGTTGTAGAAATTAATTAAAGAAAAAATTAATAGAATATAAGTTAAATAATTCATATGCAATGCACGTATTTTTAACTAATATAAATAAAAGAACAAAAAATAATAAGTTAATAAAATATTGAAATCATATATGTATTAGTTAAATTAATGAATTAAAAATTATTATATACAAATGAAAAGTTCATTCAAACACTTCAAATTTATAATTCTTAAAAATGAAACTAAAAAAAATGTATTAGAAATATATAAATAAATAAATAAATAAATAATAATATGATTTAAGACTTTACATTTGAAGTAATATTTAAAAACATGATAAATAATAAATTAAAGATAGTAAATGAAAAACATAAGAACAAAAAAAATATTAAAAAAATTGAATAAATTGCAAATATTATTAAATATAATACTAAATAGTATAGTATTGGATAAAGTTAAAATTTAAAGTTAAATAAATTTAATTGAAAATTTAATCTATCAAGCTATTTTTCTTATTTTTATTTTTTTTAATATTTGATATTGATGTTCTATTATCATGAGTTGAATAAAGTTAAGTTTAGTTATATAACATAACCTTCATTCATATATAAAGTTTCATTTTTAACCCCTATCAGAAAAAAAAATGTTTATTTTTAGATTAAGGTTTTTACAAGTCTTGTAATTATTTAAAATGTACATTTTAATCTTATATCTTTTAAGGTATATTCTTAAGATCTTGTAATTATTCAAAAGATACACTTTAATCCTCTATCTTTAATGATATATCTTTAGGATCCTATAATTCTTTAAAAGTTCCAATCAAATCTAAGTAGTTATTTTTTCAAGGGTAAATTCGAAATTTTGAAAAATAAATTACAAAGAATAATATTTTTTTAAAATGAATATTAAAAATTTAATATTTAAAATAATATAAGTAAATAAAAAAAATTAAATTTGTAATGGATTAAAAAAATAAAAATTAAAGAATTAAAATTTTGATTTTTTTTTTTTACTTTTATTTTTTTTCTCAAAATTTTGAATTTAGCCTTAAAAAAAAGTAATATTTAGACTTAGTTGAAATTTTTGATAAATTATAGGACCTTAACGATATAATTTAAAAGATAAATGAATAAAATATACGCTTTGAAGAATTACAGGATCCTAAAGGTGTATACCTTAAAAGATACAAGACTAAAATGTACATTTTGAAAAATTATAAGATTTTTATAGACCTTAATTCTTTATTTTTTTTATAACGTAAATGAATATATATTTTTAATGTTATAAAAAAATGAATATATATATATATATATATATATATATATATATATATATATATATATATATATATATATATATATATATATATATATATTATTGATGATGGTTAAAAATAAAACATGTTAAATAATTAAGTTATTTATGCACTAAAAAGTAGTTAAAATTAAATACTTAATTTTTTGGATTACAAAAGAACATAAGTCAAGACTTAAAAAATATTTTTATATAATATTATTACTATAATTTTATGAATGCCATTAGCAATCGCAAAACATGCAGACAAAAGTGCTTATTATTAGCTACTTTACTCACAATTGTCATTATTTTTGCAAACGTGTGACATAGATACAATGTCATATCAAAAATACATTAAAAAAAGAATAAGACATAATTATATATTATGGTCAATAAAATATATCTATTTAACATTAAAAAATATATATTTATATATAATTAATTTTTGTACAAATTTTGATCGAGCATAAAGCCTCATTTAGCCTTAAAAGAAGGTCTACCGAGTTTACAACTAAATAATAATATTAATAAATTTACTATTGTTGTGTTTTTTACTTCAAGAAAAAAGGGAGTAAAAATATAAAATGATTCAAAGTATTGAGTAACGTTGTTGTCACAATAAAAATTATTAATATTATAATTATTTTTTATTAATATAAATTGTCCTAATAAATATTTAATTATAAAAATATAAAAATATAAAAATAAATTTATATATTTTTATTTTTGATTATGACAATGTTATTATCGTTTACTTTTTAACTTTAATATTCTAAATGGAAGGTAGTTTTGGCCGTTTCATTAATTGAGGAGTTGTCGAACTACTTGAACTCCGTCCTTCCAAGGTTCAAAGTGCCATGAGCTATTGAAAGCTCGGACTTTTGTCGGAAGGAAAATATTTTCATAAGTTTAAATGAGTAATGGCAAAATACGATTACATGAAACAAATAGAAGTGCTAGTAAGTTCGTTTCTTTCGTCATTCAAGCGCTTTTCAAATAAAGAACACGCCATAATATTTTAACTTAAATGGATATTAATCATGATTAATTAGAGCGAAAACAAGAGACAATTACAACTAATCAGTTATTATATTGTTACAACTTATCATATCAATAAGCTTTCGATTATCTTCTGTTTTTTACATTTATTCGACTAAACTTTCGAATATCTTCAAAGATTATATATTTTATTGAATCAAAGATTAGTTATTGAAAATCCAAACAGTTGAATTGTTTTTTCTTAATTACCATGTAATTTAATAATGTTTGATAACATGTTATAATTCTCTCCTCTATACATAATGTTTTATTTTTAATAAAAAAATATTTTTTTTCTTAGAACATAAAATAACATAAGTTATTTAGCAAAAATATACTTGAAAAAAAAACAAAAATAATATCTCTTAAAACTTGTAATAATAAAAATAACACCTTGTGTTCAAACTTATAATTTTACAATTAAAAAAATGATTGATATATCTTTTTTCTTTTAACACACATTTAATTAGAATTGAACGATGACAATTTAAATCTGTTCTATGTTGAACATTAAATATTACATGTTTAAATTGAACACTCAATGTTATTGAGTGCTAATTTTGTTATTATAAATTTTAAAATTGTTATTTTTAATAATTTTTCAATATACTTTAAGCATTATCTTATGAAATATAATATATATATTTAATTTAAGCATTCATACATATCACCTAATTACCTATTCCTTAATTATTATTTTTAAAACTTGTTTAACAAGACACCATCCTTGTCCTACATAAGTAATTTTTTTTTTTTTAAATAACCATATTATTCACATCACTTAATTATCAACATTCTATATGCACACATAAATTTTATACCGTTAGCTAAAGCTTTTTATGCCCAAATGTTTTAGCATTGCCCAAACAAAGCAATAAAAAGGAATTTGCGTGCATTTAATTTGTTATTATCAATATATACATTACTTGTTTTATCTATGTACTTGATTATACTTTAATATTAATATTATTAAATAAAATTGTTATTAATAAAAAATTATTGTGATATTAATAATTTAAATGATATCAAAGAATAGTACTATGATTATATAAATTTACACATATTTTTGCACTTACATCAATTATATTATGACATATGACAAAATTATATAGAAAATTGAATTACTTCTCTATTTTTTAAAATAATTTTATTATATGTTATAATATAATTAATATAAGTATAAATTAATGTATCAAATTACCTTACAACAATTTTTGCTTAAGATCACGGATTTGGATATCGCCAGGATCATTTACCCACAAATGGATCTCTTATTTCTTAAGGGTTTGATGGGAAAAAGAAGGTAACATTTTACAACCTATTTAAAGCATCTTTTATTGGTAGCAATGGATATTGTATGAGTGTTGACTATACTTTTGCATGTAATTCATGTAAAAAACTCGCACTGCTACTTTTACGTCAGGTTTGATTTTTAGAATAAATTATGAATAGTAATGCAATATTTAAAGTTGTCAATCACCATATCAATGAAAACACACAAAACATCACTTACATATTTCAAAACACAACAAAAATAGCAGAACACACATAAAAAAACCTTAAGACAACCAGTACACCTAAAAAATCCACCTGTCCAACCAATCACAATGTGCCACCTCGAACCACCCATTGTCGCAACCAGTTAATCCAGTTCCAGTTGATATTTGCAGACTGAAGGAACACCCAAACCAAAGAGAGGGAGGAGCTTCAGGCACTGAAAAGTAGAGGGACCTCCAGACAGCGGCAACTCTTAATAGAGAAGTACAACAGCTGACACTCCTAACCACCAAAACTCGAGCACCGTTGAATGAAAAAACAAAAAAGGCAAAAAAAATCAGTCAATAAATAAAAAATATGTACGAGGGAGAGGAAAGAAAATACTAACTACTAGCCAGATGGTTAAAGGCCCACTGACGACCACCACAATCACGTGCAAAACAAAATCTAGTCTAAGAGAGAAGTGAGAGAAATTTTTTTAGAAAGAAAGTGCCTTTCACACACTTGCTTGTATTAACGAGCAATTTATAGAAAGTGATATTACTACCTAGAATCTACACACACTTTTGTGACAAATATAATGAAATATGTATTTATATAACATGTATTTGTTATTTGATGTCTAAGATTATATACAGTGAACAATCTGAATTTTACATGTTAATATGCATTTGAATATATATGTACGTACCATTACTATAAGGGCAACAAATTTGTATAAAATTATATATATATCATTTTTATTCAAAAATATAATAAATAATTTAAATTGTTGAGATACTTTTAATTAAAAATTAATAAAATAGATTAGTAGATTAATGCCCTAATAGCTACAAATAAGCCTGCTTCAAATTTATAGCACAAATTAAAAATTGTGCTACCAATCATTTTCCTTTCATAGTTTATGAAGACCCAAAAAGGGTAAGTTGGAGAGAGAAGAGGTGGGTCATTTTTTTTTTTTTTGGATTAAAAAAGGCTCCCTTCAGTTTAGGGAGAATATGGCTATTGTTACACACCACCACACCATTAAAGATCACCGTCATTTTTGTTTTGATACCGATTAGGAGCAGGTCAGAGGACGCTGGAAAACTGGAGCCCGACGATAGAGCACGGGAGGAACTGGTGTTCGAGTGCCTCACATATGCAACTCCCAACATCCTAAAGATTCAAACCCGCCCTGCCGTATGAGGACAGGGACTCAACGCCTTAACCCTAATGCCCAAACCACTGGGCTACTGCCTGATCGGTGAGAAGAGGTGGGTCTTTGAGTGATGGAAACGTGGAGAACATTTTGTCATGTAACAAAAAAGACATTCTATCTTAAATTATTAATAACAAATTGTTATTTATTTATTTTTGTCAAAAAAATCTCACTGAAAATAGGGAGATAGATAGGAGATAAGATAACTGTCATACACATTCACACAACACTCACACACCACACATCATTAGCATTGAGTGAGTACCCAACCTAAAAGAGGGTACATCCGTCCAGGGTCAATGGAAGGCATTGGTGGAATGCTCGACTACGAAGCGCATGTTTTGAGCTTCAAATCCATGCTCTTTTCTGTCCAACAAAGCCTACTACTTACACACAGTGCGTCCAAATGACTTACTGTCCAAACTACCTTGTCTGGATAACAAATTGTTATTTATTGTTAGCTTAAAAATTATATTAATTTTTCTTTATCAATATTTATATTTTTTTAAAAAATAATTACATTATTTATTAATTTAAAATATTACATTATTATTTATATTTAATGAAATAAATAATTTTTGCTTAACATAAGCTACATCAATTAAAAGTATAATTTTGTGACTTATGGATAGGTGCTTTCATTAAGAGTATTATATATCATAATTTTATTATAATCGCAGTTAATATGATAATTTTTAATTAAATATAATTATATTTATTAAAAATATTATTTTAAATTACTTATAGTTTATTAAATATTTATGATAAATATAGTTTTTCTTTGTAGTTGGGTCTTGTGGATATAGAAATAATTTGTATACTTTACTTTAGAGTACTATTACGAGCATCCACTATATCTCACTAAACTCATACTTTTAAATTTATGTAACTTTTATAAAATTATAAAATAAGCAGTAATATCTTACATATTAGAGTGAAAAATCATACATTTTTAAAAATATTAGAAATAATAAAAATTAAAAAACAATGAAAATATAAACACAAGACATTTTAGGATTTTTTTTACAAGAAATGATATTTAACATAAAGAAATCTGAAAAAATTCATAAATCAAAACTAAACCTTAAGGAAGGTGATAGATTTAGAGAAAAATCATTCTCAAAAATAAGAAAATTATTTCCAAGAAAAGACATAATATATTATGAAATTAGTAATAAAAAATGAGTATTATTATAACAGATGCAAAAGAAAAGTTTCATATACTATTAATTTATAAAGAAATTATTATAAAAAAAACTATCAAAAAATTTCCATAAATATAAAGGAAAAAATGGATACATTTATTTAATAGGAATACAAATTTTAATAGATATACCAATAAAATTAGCATTATTAGACAATAGAATAATAAACAGAAAATATGTTTTATTAGGAATGATTAATGAAAACTTAGGATATCAGAAATTAAAATTTACAGCATATCCTAGGTTTGCTAGTTAGTATCAATGATACAAATCTAAACCAAATATTAAGTCTAGTTTATGATTTTGAACGAAAAAATCTAATAAAAGATGAAAACTACCCATTTTTAATACATTACCTAGTAAGATATTTCATTATTAAATAGCTACAATAGTTCAATACATGGACAAAATAAAATTATAGAAATAGATAAAATATTCAAGGAATATGACAAATAATAAAACCAAAAATATTAACAGAATATGAAATACCTGATGATTGAAATTTAGACATTAAAAAAAATATCTTATACCAATAAGAAAAAATAACATACAAAGGATCAAGTTTATAAACACTCAAGCAGAAATCAATAAAAGGAATAAAGAAATAGAAGAATTAAAAGAAAAATTGAACAAGTAAAATAATTAATTTATACAATAAAATAATAATATTAGACTAAAAACTTATATTAAAAGATAATTATTAGGAATACAAATAAAGGAAAATAATAACCTAACAAGCATATCTAGCAACTAAATATATATAATGAAAGCTATAATTTTCTTAGCAGAAAAAATAAATACTACAAATGAACTAAATATTAAAATTTTGTAAGAGATAAACAAAACTCATAAAGAACTAAAAGAAATACAATTGGATATGCATAAGTAAATTACATGATTAAAAAGAGATTAATAACATATAAAGAGAAAATTGACTAAAATTTGATCAATTAAAAAATTTAGAAGAAGAACTCCCTAGAAGATCTGATATTTTATTGCCTAAGAATATTAAAAAAAAGATGAAAAATTCAAAAATATAGTAATCTAAATGGAATACAGAAAACATTTGGAAGAACAATTCATGAATCCTGAAAATAAAAACATAGGAAAATTAATTAATTTGTTAATATAAAGAAAAAAATGATATTATAATTAGTGAAAGTGAATTTAAATAAAAAAATATAAGTCAAATAATTAACATGAAACCTGTATTATCCATCCCACAAAGATCAACTTCACAAAGAGGAGAAGCATTTACCCACGTACGAAAAAAAAATAGACAAAGATCATAAAAAGCTGAACCTTTTAACGGGATAAGGGAGGAGTAACGGGTACTTTCCTGGCATCCAACGAGAACAATATGGATGAGCAACAAGTTGACAAAGTGGAGGACAAAGTCTTAGCTATGGATGCAAAGATGGAAGATGCTCTAATGTCAAACATACATATCGATACACTTAATTAATTTCATCGATACACTGAATTAATTTCATCAGCTGTTGTTGAGAAGGCATTGGGAAAGTTGGTTTCAACTCCCATAGAGCATAGTGATATTCATCTCCAATCCTTGAAGTTAGAAGCTTCTGTTCAGAATCATAATTAATATGAACTGATGCAATACCTTTTTGTTGAGGAAGGTCTTGCATTTACTGATGCAATACCTTTATGTATTCGAGTAGGTTCTTCTATGGCTTGCGAGGCTAAGATGTCTGGGTCGAATGAGTCGGTAATTTTAAGTCGGATACATCATTCTCCTGAAATTACACGACTATTTCTTTAATCCTGTTTTCTTATTGCTTTTTTTTTTTTTTTTTTTTTTTTTTTTTAAGTTTATTTTGATTTTTTAATCGTATTATTTTATGTCTCTTTTTCAGCAAGAAAAAAAAAAAAGCCCACGATTCCCTGATATTGAGTATCCTGTATCCTTCTCTTGGCCATGCCTGGAAGCATTTTGATTTCCTCGTATCTTTTTGAGAAAATTATAAAAAATAACATCCTTACAATTTATAATAATAAAAATTATCACCCATAATAACATTGAACATTCAATATTGAATGTATAATATTAGACGTTTAACATTCAAAGGATTTAAATTATCGTAATTTAATTAGAACGACAATTAATTGGACGAACATTTAAAAAAAAATATATATATGTCATTTTTTAATTATTAAAATATATTATTTGAACATAAAAATATTATTTTTATTATTATAAATTTTAAAAAAATTTATTTTTGTTATTTTCTCAATTTTTTTCCCTCCTTGCTTTGACCTTCTACTAAGTCGGTTTTATTGCAAAATATAGCCTTACTCGTTTTTTTTTCCTTTGGAGTTATTCTTTTGTTCTATTTGGCTTTTTTCCATTTTTTTGGGTGGGTGGGGTGGTGGCCGGTTCATTGTGTCTGTTTCTTCTTGCAATAGTCCTTTTGAGGTAGGGTAAGGGGCGAAAGTTACTATTTGAATACTCCTGTATTTCAATTTTTACCGTTCCAAAAAACTTATTTTAACATATTTATTGTTTTTATAATTTAAAAGTTTCTATAACAACTTAACAACTTTCAATTTATGCTCACTTCATAGAACTTTTTGTACTCTTATAATGCAACTTTTTTTAGGGTGAGATATCATAAAAATTCTTTAGATTATATTATCTGTTTCGTTTAGTATTTTAAATTAAAAATATTTTTATATAATTCTTTAGCTTGTAAAAGGGGTTGAGTAACGACAAATTATATTAATTTAATAATTTTTTGTTAATGAAAAAATATATTACTTTAATAATTTTTGTTTAAAATATTATTATTTTATGTTAAGTGATTAAAATGCGATTAAAATACTAGTATTTAACAAGGATAAAAATAAAATTTAATATAAAATTATTTAATAAAAAATCAACAATAATAATAAAAAAATGTCATAAAAGTCTCCTAGATTAAATCATTTGGTCTCATAGGGTGTTATTTAGTCTTTTAAGACATAATATATTATTTTAATGATTTTTTTTGTTAAAATGTTATTTTTTAATAGGTTAATTAAAAATAAATTTTATTATTTTTATATTAAATATTACTTTAAAAATAATATTTAATTAAAAACTTATTAAACTAATATGTTTTTATCTTTAATTGACTTTTTTTTTTCTAAAGCAAAAGAACTAAATGACAATATTTATAATTTAATGGGCTAAATAACATAAATAATTTAATTTAAGGGACCTTTATAGTCCCGCTATCATAAAAATATTCAAATAGAAAGTAATTTAAATAGATATTTTAGTTTTTAATTAAAATCAAAATATATATTAAAATTACTTTATGTTTGATTATTAATATTAAAAAAAATATTTTATTTATTTTTTTATATTAATTTTGACTTTATTATTAAAATTCATGTTTTAATTGTGTTTAATTAATTACTTAACAAAAAAAATAATATAATTTGATCTTATGTAGTCCCTTTTATAAAATTAATGGACTTAATTATACTATTTTTAATCAAAAAATTAAATGATGTAAATGATCTAATCTAAATAGTGATATTTTTCTCTTTCTTTTATATAAAATGAGAATATACCCATCATTCTTTTACAAAGTTTGAGAATTTTATCAATTTTGCAATGTATATATTTTCTGTTGTATAAATGATTCAATTATTTAACTGGTTTTACTTTTAATTATTTTTATAAAAAATATATATTTATTATAAAACTAAATAAATAAGAACTAAGAAATAGAGAAAGAGAATAGAAGAATAAATTCAGATTATTGTGTGTTTTATAATACACTACTAAAGACCCTATTTATAGGATTGTTAAGATACAATATGAATTTCGAATAATAGATATAACATATATTAAATCTCTATTTAAGATATACAAGGGATTAAATCTACATTTCAAACTTTGAATAATAAGAGATAAATCTAACTAGATAATATCATAATTAGATTTAACATCCAAATTATAACACTCCTCCTTGGATGTCAACCACATAAAGAAATATGCCTTATTAAAAACCTTGCTAGAAAAAACCCAATAGGACAAAACCTAGCAAAGGAAAAAAGAGTACATAGTTCTCATGTGCACGCAAGGCCTCTCTCGTTAAAACCTTGTCAGGAAAACCTAGTGAGATAAAACCTGAGCGAAGGGAAAAGAGTACAGTGCGTGTGTGAGTTACTCTCCCTGATGATTATGAAATGTCTTTGAGTTTACGCATTCCGATCTTCTGTACTAGTTTCTCAAAAGTTGTTGTCGGAAGGGATTTGGTGAATAAGTCAGCTAAGTTATCATTTGATTGAATTTGTTGAACATCAATGTCGCCACTCTTCTGAAGCTCATCAATGTGCTTGGTCTTATTGCCTTTGATGTAACCTTCTTTAACCTGTGCAATACAAGCAACATTATCCTCATACAATATTGTGTCTTTTCCTTTAATTGAAGGTAATTTACATGTATCTTGAATATGTTGGATCATAGATCTCAACCATATGCATTCACAACTTGCTTAATGTAATGCAATTATTTCAGAGTGATTTGATGACGTGGCTACCATAGTTTGCTTCGTAGATCGCCATGATATGGCAGATTCTCCACATGTAAAAATATATCCAATTTGTGATCTTGCATTATGTGGATTAGATAAATGGCCAGCATCTGCATATCCAGTCAATTGCATTTTTGATTCCTTTGAGTAAAACAAGCCCATATCTATTGTTCCACGAAGGTAACGTAGTACATGCTTAACCCCATTCCAATGCCTTTTCGTTGGTGTTGAACTATATCTTGCTAGTAAGTTCACTGAAAATGTAATATCTGGTCGTGTACAATTTGCAAGATACATAAAGGCACCAATAGCACTTAAATATGGTACTTCAGGACCAAGAATTTTCTCATCATCTTCTCTAGGGCAAAATGGGTCCTTTTTTACATCAAGTGATCTCACAACCATAGGAGAGCTTAATGGATGTGTTTTGTCCATGTAGAATCGCTTTAAAACTTTTTCGATGTATGTTGATTGATGAACAAATATCCCTTTTGATAAATGTTCAATTTGTAGTCTCAAGCAAAATTTTGTCTCTCCAAGTTCTTTCATTTCAAACTCTAATTTTAAATAATTGCATGTTTTATTTATCTTCTCAAGGGTCCCAATAATGTTCAAGCCGTCAACATATACTACGACAATGAAAAAACCAATGTCTGATACTTTGATGAAAACACAAGGACATATTGCATTGTTCACAAACCCTTCCTTTAAAAGGTATTCACTGAGGCGATTGTACCACATGCAACCAAAATGCTTTAACCCATATAATAATCTTTGTAATTTAATAGAATACATTATTGATGTGCAAATTATAGTACTTGCAAGTGTACGAATCACTTGTAGAAAGCGATAAGCAACTCCGAGGTCGATCTCTCAAGAAATTTGCAGTGGTTTTAAAAAGTAAATTGTTTTCTAAAAATTAATTATGAAAATAAATCCTAAACACTCTATCAAAAGTTGGTTTTGTAAACGGTTTCTAAAGTTATAAAATCTTAAAACAAATAAAGTGAATACGTGAAAATATTATCGAAACGATGAGATGAACGAGTGTGGGAAATTAGCTAGTTAACCAATCATGGATAGATTTATTTATGTGGTTTTCACAATTAAGCATAAAAAGTAGAATTTAATGATTGTTTTCACTAACCTTAGATCCCAAATCAATGGCGATTTTTCCTTAATTTACTAATTAGCTTCTTTGATCCGGACCGTTAATTAGTTAATTAGCATTAAACTTAGGAAAATAATTTAATCACCTAATTTAAGACAAGTCAATGCACTTAAATTAGGCTCATGCTCAAAAATGCCCAATTGAATTTAGATAGCGTTTCTAAAACTCAACCCTAAAATATTCCATACATTCATAAATTAAATTGGCCAAAAGTAATTAATGAACATAAATGTTAAGAACAATAAACATGAAATAAATCACTTTAATATAAAATAATCTACATAAACAATCATTCATTCATGGTTACATTACTAAAATCCCACACACAAAGAGTTTAGCTATTCATAATAGAATTCAAATCAATATTTTTCATTATAAATAACATTCTATGAGTTCTTAAAGAGAAAAGAGATTACAAACAATAAAATACCCCACTTCCACTCTTGAAACAAGCTTTTGATGTTGGATGGTCACCTTCTTCAAGATTGTTGATGGAGCTTCAATGGAGGAGCATTAATGGAGTAATTTTTCTCTCAAAATGTGGAGAAAAAGAAGAAAAGGTACTATTTACGGACACTGTTTACTCTGGATATGTGTGGAGTGTTAAAAATGGGTATTTATATGTTAGGGTTTGAGTGTGTGTGTGTGTTGGGGTTGAAAGGCTGGAAATAAAATCCGAGTACGCGCGCCTAGGAGCACGTTTTCTATACCTCGGCACGCTATATTTTCCTTGAATTCAAATCAAGACAGAAACCTCCCGCCTAGGCGCGCGTTGTTGTAATGCCATGTAAATGCCCTTACATTCCTAAGCAGTCACTACGTCATAATTTGCTGATTCTCGATGTAAGGCTTACGTTCCTAAGCTTTTGTTTGTCCCCCTTACATAGTGAATGGCACCCAATGTAAGGCTTACATTCTTTAACACTTTTTGTTTCATTTTTACTCTCTTTTTCCACATTTCTTTCCAAACCTACTTTGACCTACAAAACAATAGAATACCCTTCAAAATAAGATTATATCGAAATTAAATGCAAAATAAATACTTAAAAACGTAACAAATAGTAGGTTAAAATAGTGTTCATCAATTATGTTGGGTTTTGAGGAGCTTTCATTAGGAAGTTTAAATCCTTCAGGAACTTTCATGTATATGTCACTATCAAGTGATCCATATAGATAAGCAGTCACTACATCTATAAGACACATATCAAGATTTTCCATAACTGCAAGACTGATTAAGAATCGAAATGTAATCATGTCCATTAAAGGAGAATATGTTTCTTCATATCAATTCCTAGTCTCTGAGAGAAACCTTGTGCAACAAGTCTTGCTTTATATCATATAATTTCATTTTTCTCATTTTGCTTTCTTACAAACACCCATTTGTATCATACTAGTTTAATTTTTTCAGGCATTTGGACTATAGGCCCAAAGACTTTGCGCTTTGCAAGTGATTCCAATTCAGCCTGAATTGCTTCTTTCCATCTTGGCCAATCTTTTCTTTGTCGACATTCATAGATGGATTTTGGTTCAAAATCCTCATTTTCTCTTAATACTTCAAGAGCCATATTGAAAGCAAAGGTGTTGTTAACAACAATATCATTTATATCATATTTTTCTCCCGTATTAACATAATTTATAGATATCTCAATATTTTCGATATTTTTAGGTACCTGAGACTCTACATGAGTCATTTTTTCTATAATATTGGACTGATCATTATTGTTAATTTCTTCTCTTACATCCTCTTTGGTGGCAATTACTTACATCTTCTTTTTTCGAGGATTTTTATCTTTTGCACCAAGGAGTCAACCACGTTTTAATTGAATTTGAGATTCATTTGAAGTTGAGTTCATAAATTGTCCTGTTGGGACATCTATCCTTTCACGGGCATTTACTGCCAGTATATGTGATTTTGTTACTCTTTTAGAGTCGATGAAGGCATCAGGCAATTTATTTGCTAAATTTTGTAAATTAACAATTTTCTGAACTTCAAGTTCACATTGGTTTGTTCGCTGATCAAAATGAGATAATGAAGATACATCCCAACAAATTTGACGACATTCATTAAGTTTTGATTTCTCTTCCCCTAATGTAGGAAAATTTGTTTCATCAAATTGGCAGTTGGCAAAGCGTGCCGTGAAAATACCACCCGTTAAGGGTTCTAGATGCCTGATAATAGATGAAGAATCAAAGCGAACATAAATTCCTAACTTTCTTTGAGGGCCCATCTTAGTTCGATGTGGCAGTGCAATTGAAACATATACAGCACAACCAAAAATTCTTAAATGTGAGATGTTTGGTTGGTTACCAAATACTAGTTGCAATGGAGAGTATATATGATAAGATGTTAGTCTAACAAGGACCAAGGCTCCAGCATGTAATATAGCATGTCCCCACGTAGAAACAAGAAGTTTCGTTCTCATGATTAATGGTCTAGCAATTAGCTGGAGACGCTTAATAAATGATTCAGCTAGACCATTCTGGGTGTGTACATGGTTAATAGGATGCTCAACATCAATACCAATCGACATACAATAATCATTAAATGCTTGGGATGTGAATTCGCCAACATTATCTAAACGAATTTTCTTAATAGGAAAATCCAGAAATTGTGCTCTTAATTTAATGATTTGAGCAAGAAGCTTAGCAAATGCTTGATTACGAGTAGATAAGAGGCAAACATATAACCATATTGTTGATGCATCTATCAACACTATAAAATATCTAAATGGGCCGCTTGGTGGATTAATGGGTCCATAAATATCTCCTTGAATTCTCTCTAAAAATGAAGGAGATTCAATATTAACCTTGGCCACTGATGGTCTTGTAATCATTTTGCCTTTTACACATGCAGTACAAAGATAATCACTTGACAATTGAATCTTTTCATCTCTTAGTGGATGTCCATTTGAATTTTCTATTATTCTTTTCGTCATTGTGGAACCTAGATGACCCAATCGATCATGCCACAATATCAAAACTTTGGACTCTGAGTTGTTTTAATTCATTACTGTATATGATTCAATTGTGCTTATGAATGTATAATATAAGCCAAAGCTTTTAATTAGAGACAATAGATGTAATGCAAAGATATTCTTTATTATTCTCATTGATTATCTTAATATGATATCCATTTTTGCAAATATCTTTAAAACTTAACAAATTTCTTTTAGATTTGAAGGAATATAATGCACAATCTATTTCTAATTTTGTCCCACCAAAAAGGACAATATTAGTTCTTCCGAAACCCTCTATTAATTTTGTTGTGCCAGAGATTGTGCTCACATTTGCTTTTGCAAATTTCAAAAAAGAAAAATATTTTGCATCTCGTAGAATTGTATGCGTTGTTGCACTATCCACCAAGCACATATTATCATTCTCTTCAGAATAAATTGTTTTGCTTTGAAGATTCATTTTCTTTTCACATGCAAAAATAAATATAGCAAATAAGACATTCTTTCTTATAAGACATTTGTAAGACTCGTCATGATAGCTATTAAATAAATAATATAATTAGTTCATGTTTAATTCAAATTTTGTTTTTTTAAATGATAATAACAACGATATAGCAACATAATTAGTATTCACCAAGAGTACTCCCAAGAAAGAATGGTGGGGCAATGCTTTCTTAAAAACCACCCTCCTAGACAGAGTAACGTTCCAAGGAAAGACTAGTGGCACTTAGGCTTTTAAAAACTAGTCTCCTAGACAGAACTCCCTTAGATCATATATATATATATATATATATATATATAAATTAACAACTAAATGACTATTAATAATTTTATAACTACAAATAAAAGTAAAATAAATACAATCATATATTCAGTATGCAATTAGTTTCCTAATTTATCACAATTTTATATTAGTTACAATTCAGCATAATTAATTATACAATTTGACAATCAAAATATAACATTTTTTTTAAATTTAAATTTTGTTTAAAAATAATAATTATATATTAATTATTTATTGAGTCATAGTCAAAAATAATTTGACATATTCAATTCAAAGATAACATTAAATAAATAACTAAATAATAATTATTGCAAACAATTTAATGAAGAATTTACTAGGATTTACATCTAATATTATCCTTAAATGAGGTAAAGCAAGATAGTAATCAAAATAAAATTCGAAAGAAATAGTTTAGAGAAAAAAAAAAAAAAGAATTGGCTAGTTATCTTCATTAAGTTGAATACCAATTTAATAGTATTTTTATATAAATATGCTAATATAAAAGTAAATCACAGAATTATCTAAATAGCAATTAGATTATATGTTCTGAATCTACAAAAAATCAAAACAAATTCAAGTAATATATATCATATTTTATCATATTAAAAAAAAAATGATTCAAAATTAAGAAGCAATGTAATGGGATCTAAAAAAAATATTACTAAATCTATTATCAAACAAAAAAAAATTACGGGTAAAAAAGACAACAATAATTACATAAGTCAAGAATATAGATTATTATTAAATAATAGATAAGCTATATAATATTTAACAATTGTATAGAAAAATAATTCCATAAAAGCAACATTATATCTATGACTAACCTATTATAATTAATAATATATGGAGACTTGAAATAGTTAAAATCTATCTTTATAAAAAAAAATTTAAACCTTAAATATTTTTAAAATATCACTTAAAAATTTATATAACAATGAACATAAAAAGATAAATATAGATACGTAGTACAAATCCAAGAAAATAGTTTGAAAAAAATATTACTTGATTGGAAATTCAAACTACTATGCAAACTCTTAATTTAATTTGAATCACATCTAGTCTTGATCTTAACAACGCAGTTGCTTAATTAACTGAAACAACATTAAATATTAGAAAATTTTATTATATATGATATAATATTATTAATAAATATACTAAAAATTTATATAATTATATTTAATAAAAAAATATTAATTAAATATAATTACAATATATAAAATTATTATTAAATATTAATCAATAACAGATGCGACAAAAGTCACTGACTAGAATATTCACAAAACAGAAAAGTGGAATATGATATATGAAAATTGCAGTAACTTATGACTAGGGGTGAACAAAAAAATACAGAACCAAGCCAACCCACCCAACCCAACCCAAACCAATCCAGAAAAATCGGTTTTTAAGTTTTATTGGTTTGATTAGGTTCTTCATAATAAAAAACCGATTAATATTGGGTTGGTTTGGTTTTCATTTATTAAAATCTTAAAAAAACCGAACCAACCCATATATATATATATATATTTAAATATTTATATAATCATTACAATTTAATTTATTTAATTCATAGTTTATACTTAATTTTTTATTTTTGTAGACATGTTTGGAAAATAACATACCTCAATAAACTCAATGGCGAGTTAGCGAAATCAATGATTTCAATATAATATTTATGTTTTATTAATATGTTAGAATATGGGAGCTTGGAACATGTTTGAAATTTTATTTTATTTTTATGTTTTTTTTTTTAATAATTTAAGTATTTTATTTTTATTCTCTATTTTGTAATATACTGTAGTCTATATGTACTAAAGATTTGAATTTATAAGTTTGGATTTGTTATTTGTTACTAATTAGTTATGTTTATGAGGGCAACTTTTTTTATTTTTGATAATATTTTAGAAAAATTTATCCTCTACTTTGTTAGTGAGAGATAAACAAGTTTTGTCCATTTTTGTCATTACAATTTAAATATTTAAACGGAATTCGTGCAAGCACTTCTCTACCAAGTACTCTCATTTATTTTATCTTTTATTCACATGATACACGAATTTGATATTATTTAATTATTTATCCATTATAAATTTATAATTACATCATCTTTCATATTTTTGTCGGTAGAGTTTTCATTGCATGAATAACATTGGTGAACAATATTATTAGATCTGAAAGTTAGTAAATTTTGTCAAGTATGTGATTACTATTCCTTATTGCTTATTTGTCTTAATTTTAAATTTTTCTTGCACTTTGTATTTGATATGAATAATGGTATTAGATAGGTGATCGATATCTATATTTCTAAATTTAGGTATTATAATAAAATTAACATTAAAAATGTTAGAAATTATATATAATACAAGAGTTTTAAAAAAATTTAATAAACAAAATTCATTACCGTAAAAAGAGGAAGAAATTTCCTTTAACCAACCCAAACCAAACAAAAAAATTTGGTTCGGGTTGGATTGGTTTTTCAAATTTTTTGGTTCGGTTCGGTTCTTGTTTTTAAAAAACCGATCATATTGGATTGGTTCTAATTTTAGTCTAAACCCAAACCAACCCATATTTGTTCACCCCTACTTATGACATTTTTTTTTAAATAATTAAAAATAAGTTAAGAGTAATTATAGCACATACAATAAAGAATTAAACTAAAGTATATGAATATTCATTAGAACAAGTAATTATTATTTCAAAAATACAATATGTAAAAATAATAATATACACATGCACAAAGAAACAAATTGAAAAAAAAAAAAAAAATCTTTGATAAATTAGAAAAGAAGAAAAGAGATATAATTTAGTCATAAAAATATTTACCAAGAGTTTAGAAGTTTAAAAGCTGTCGTGCTGATAACGTATTACAAAACTAAATAAATAAAAACTAAGAAATAGAGAAAGAGAATAGAAGAATAAATTTAGATTATTGTGTGTTTTATAATACACTACTAAGACCCTATTTATAGGATTGTTAAGATACAATATGAATTTCGAATAATAGATATAACAGATATTAAATCTCTATTTAAGATATACAAGGGATTAAATCTACATTTCAAACTTTGAATAATAAGAGATAAATCTAACTAGATAATATCATAATTATATTTTTAACATCCAAATTATAAACATATTTATTTTTTTACAAATAAATATATGTTTATTTTTTTACAATATTAAAAATATATGTTTATTTTTTACAACATTAAAAATATATGTTTATTTATGTTGTAAGAAAAATGAACATATATTTTTTTTTCTTAATAGAGATTAAAAATAAAACTTTATATATAAATAAAGATAATTTCATGCAATTAGAGATGAAAATTTGACCCAATTAGTTAGGCTTTTTGACCCAGATATTTACCCTACCCAAACCTAACTCATTTAGCCAAAAATAGTTCAGTTCAAACTGACTCATGGGTCAAATTGATTCGATTTAATCAATTTATTGTCATCTCTACGTGCAATTAAACTATATATTATATTATAAAATTATTTATACAATTTAACATTTCAAAAGTATTTATGTCCAACTAAAATAGTAAATAAATGAAACAAGAAAAAATAATCTTATAACTATTATGAATAAGAGAGTTTGCATTTTCATTTTTTTGTCTTAAAAATGGCATGTTAAATATTAATTGATGAAGTATACTTCTATTATCAACGTATTCTTAAATATAATATAATTCATTTATAATTAATTTTAGTTTATTTATTTTCTAAATTATATTTAGCCTAAAAAAAATTTGATTATGTAATACTTTTAATGCAAAACTTAAAATGAAAAACTAAACAGCTCAAAGAGTTAATGAAATTGATAACTATCGATTAACAAACTTATGAATATTATACTAATTATTTATTATTACGTAATTAAAAGAAAAATAAAAGGGCTCCTAAATCTTAATGACCATTATAATCCCAAAATGACATGTCTGGTAAGGTTTACTTCAACAAGTAGTATCATATTTTCTCATGCAATACTATTCAACTATTTATTATTAAACATATGAAACTTTTGGTGTTCTCAAAATTTTTAATTAAATGTTAAAATCTAATTAGTTATGGCACATGTATTATTTTAGTGAGTTTGTATTATCATATGTAAATGACCATCTTAGCCCAAAAAATGACATGTCAAAAATTGATTCTTCAGGTGTATTCTAACTAATGTATTTACCTATATAATATAATTGGATTATCTGTATGCAACATTTTAATATTGTATTCTATAAACTTCTAATTTAATTGCAAATCTCTATCTCATCCTCTATAATAACTCTCCCATTTTATATTTATATGGAATATTAAATACAAACGCTTTACCATCTAAAGACTTCAAATCTTTTCTTGGATCAAGAAACAAAATAAAATTATTGAATACAAAATTTTATAAAATGGTTAGTGGGTACTTCTCTTATATACACTATTTTTTGAATATTTTTGGCCTTTCATGAATCAATAAGAGCTAATTAATTATACTTCTAAAAGATTGTTAAACTTAAGCAACCTCATGTCATGTCTCTTCTTCTTTCCAAATTGTTCCCAGTTCTTTAACCTTTTATAAAATCATGTATCTACGTCATTCGATTTATCTTTCCACATTTCATATGTTCATATTTCTCTCTTTATACTTAAGTTCTCTCTATAAATTTCTTTTAAGGACACTAACAAAAACGCATATTGAGAGATACATCTTTCACTTTTGAATTGAGCATTTATGAATAAGTTAACCTCAATTGCTTGGAAAAAAAAACTACAAAAGAAGGTTATTATCTCTATCTTTTTCTTTGTTTAGCTTTTGTGTAAGTTTTTTTTATTTGTTATGTTCTATGCTTTATTTTATGTGTTTTCTGAATAGCTCTATTAAATTATAATGTTTCATATTCGCCCTTGCCTACAAATTCAAGCATGTAAGCATTTCACAAACCTTCATGCAATGAAAAGGTAAATTTATTGTATTACAAGACTAACAATGATTAAGAAAAGTGAAATGTAAATATTAAATAAAGGTAGCTATTTATCACCAATTAAAAATGGCATGGGAATTATATAAATATTATTTGTTTATCATCAAAGTTCTATTTCTGGGCAATCCATACTTAGTGACAAGGGAAACTGAACTAGAAAACTTCTTGATAAAATGCACAACTTTTACCATCATTAAGTTAAATATATTATTATAAATAAATTGTTGTAATTTAAAATTATGTGCAAAGGATGTGCTATCAAAATTATATGAAACAACCATTTGAAAAATGTGATGGTAAAACTCACTTTCTTCCCGTTTCAAGTCACAGGTACGAGCTAATATTATTTAGTCTAAAAACAATTATATAAAAAATGTGAAACAATCATGACTCCAATTTATGAAATAATTTATTCTTTGTCATAAGATGCATCTTTAATATAAAAAATTTCAAAATGCTAATGTTAATTTTTAGCATTAATAGTTATTTTTTATAATATATCTTTTTTACGGATAAGTTTATATATAAAAAAATTATCTTTTAACTTATAAACTTAGATAAATTGTTGTCTCTCTGATTTAATTTTGAATTATTCTTTGATAATATTAATATAGACGACAATTTTCTTATTTTTTAAGAAGTTATCTGAAAAATTACGTGTAAGATTTTATGTGTAACGCACGTGTTTTTTATTAAAAAGATGCATAGTATATTTATATATGCTTTTTTATACTTCATAAGTGAGGTTGGCACGTACATATTTATATATAAGTGGAAGACAAAAAGGAGAAAAATTCAATTTTTTCCCCAAAATTATATCCAAGTAGCACTATATATATACCATTATTTATGTATAAAGTTATGATTAATCAACTTTTGTTACATAAATGGTGGTGATAGAGTTATTTTATTTGGTAGGAAAAATAATATTTCTACTGACCGTAATAAATTCCCAAATTATGTGAGAGTTGTTATTCTATTTGGTTAGTATCTAATTTATTTCTTGTTTATTAATAGTCATTATTTAAAATTGTGTTGTGCCAGACACAATCTGGATCAACAGATAAGTTTTTTAATCGAGGTGAATAACATAATTCATTGATTAACATTTTTTTATTGCTTTTTAAACTAATCGAAGTCGTCATACAAACACGTATGAAAAAGTACGTAGACATCATATATAAATAATGGCCAAAGTAAAAAGATCGGCAAATCTTACAAACAAAAATGCCCAAAAATCTAGTTTTTTTTTTTTTTTTTGGGTCAGTAAAAAGAGTCTTATTCAAATGGCAAGAACAGGTAGGTACACAACCTCAGCCTATACATATAATGCTATAGTTTTTTTTTTTTTTTTTAATTTATTGAGATTAAAAGAGTTGTTCTAAGAAGATGAATGAAAAAGTAAGAAAACAAAAAGATGAAACACTATTTTTACATTTTCCCTTTAACCGAAGTTATGATCCCACAAAAGACGGGTAATGGGTTAGTGTTCCTTGCGGAGAAACAATGGCTGTGCAAAGCTTGTATCCTAATTCATGAATTTCCGACAGTTGGGAGCTTTACATAAACAAGGAACTTTGAATTCTTCGGGCTCGTTGGGATCAAACAAGTAATCGTACCTGCCCCATATGCAATGTACAATTTAAATGTCGATTAAAAACTCACAACTAAACAAAAACATATTTTGAGAGAGAGAGAGATACGTTAGCTCGTCTCCTGAAGCAACATTAGTCTTAGCAATGAGTACAATCCGACTTTCTTCATCCCCAACACTCATGATCCTTGCATAGCAATTGGGCATGCACTAGAAAAACAAGGACAAAATTTAGAACGACTCATAAGGTACAGTGGCAGGAATGAAAATAGTATATCCTCATACAGGACTCCTAACACAAATTAGAATGACTCACCGAATGGTTGATCAATCGCGCTATATTTCCTTTGTCAGTAGCATCCACCACTACCTCCTCGCTGATCTTAAACAACTGCAGAATGATGGAAGACATTAACAACTTTTTCTTCTCTAATTAAAAACCTAGAGATTGATCAGCTGAGAAATTGTAGCTTACATAGCAGTCTTTGCCTTCCTGTCTGTAGCGCGTCTCTCTGAGATCTGCAACACTACGCCTCACCTGTTCCCCACGGTATTCAAGAACCTACAAACAAATACAAGATTCTTATTCATAGATAAAAATATTCTGTTAAATTTACTTTATCAACCTGAAAAATACCAATGAATAAGAAAAGTAGTAGTCAGTCTTGAATAACCTGTAAACTTAAAACTCTTACCATTTCTCCTTCCTGAATGTGTCTACGTGCAAAGAGACCCCATCCATGTATTCCAGATCTACCAAAGCACACACGATCATTCTCAGTTATCTGCAGCAATTATGAAGCAACAATCAGAAAACAATTTAGAAAACAAATCATAAATTAGAAAAGGATGGAGACTTACCTGTAAGTGGTATAGCCGTTCTCTAAAAGAGGAAAAACTTGGAGGCTCTTCAACCACCTATTAAGGAGAAAGAGTAAGGGAAAAAGAAAAAAAAAGTATGTTTGTCACTTCAATATTAAAATCTTGGGAGTCCATATCAAACATAAAGACAATACCGCATAAAATGTTATTAAGCTAAAGAAACATACTCTGAAGGCATTCAAATTCTGGATCACGTCTAATGAGTGATGTGAATTTCCCTTTACATGGTGGCCAATTGCTTCTTCTTCCCTTCTCTAGGAACCAGATAAAATTAAAAATGAAGAATTACAAAACAGCAATGAGATGCTAATAGACATCAGGGCTAAAAAAAACACCAGAGAAATATTTATGAGAATCTGGCAATGATTCAAAAGTATGAATGTTAAGTCGCTCTAGTAAAGCCAATATATACACCCACTTTAGTTATGCGATGCTTGTTGCAAGATGAAGTAAAATAGTTGTAAAAATTATGCATATACTGCATTGGTATTATGTATATTATAACCTGTGGTGAAGTTCCCAAGTTCTATCAGTTCAACTGAAAATTACTAGATCCACAACACAAGTTAGAGACAGCAAAAGGTTAATCTCTGTCACAAACATATGAGCATGCATAGCTGAATACAATCCAGACACATACATGCTAAAACAGATACTTATTATAGACATTTTGAGAGATATACCTTCCTGCTATTGGTAGATCTTTTAAAAACGCGGCATCTGGCAGCAGATAACGGTTCTGGCTCAGTTGTTTCATCAGTTGGTAGCTCTTTTGGCAGTGTTCTATTAGCTGAAATCAATCTTGAACCAGCCTTCTTTTTGTTTTGGATAAGGCTCTTGGTGGAAAAAACACCCAGAGGAGTCTGTATAATTAAAACAGTATCTGGATTTGGAGCCCTGCACCATAAGTGGTTTCATGTAAGGGCTAAGTTGCAAATAAGTACTGGAATTTTTATTTTTTTTTACACGATGCCATTAGCAAAAGGTATAGGATGATATACAGGAAAGCAGGAATGGGATTTTATGACAAAAATCAAAACCTGTGATAAGCGCAGTATGAAATCATTTTTGTAATCTGCTTCCCATTCTTTTCCAAACAGTGCAACTGCAGCTCAAAGAAAGTAAGGATATAAGGTAAAGAACAAGTGATTCAATGCAAAATGCCATATAACATATGCAGTGCCAATAAAACAAAAAAGAAATGAAAAAGAGAAGCGATAGACAGTTCACAAATTAACACAAAATTAATCATCTTTAGATGTCTCATTTTCATCTTTAGCACAGTGGCAGTTCTCATATTTCGCACAAAAGGGGCAGGCACAGACAAACATATAAATCCTTCATATAAGTGTTCAAAAAGCTATGAATTATGACACAAACTTCAGAGAGTAATAAAAAAGAGGGATCAAAAGACATATAAATTAGCAGAAAATTACCTTCCGAGGAACATTTAAATTATATTTTAATTATTAAGTACTCTAACATACAGTAATTGTGAACAATACAAGAAAACAACAAAATAACTCACCTCCATACGATACCCTGCTCTTGATGCACACATTGCATGGTAATAAGTGGAACACTTGCAACATTGTGTGCAAGAACCATGAATTTGCTTACATATAACACAGATCTGAAGTTCATGCATAAAGAGCACAGATCAGTTTGCATCAGATATGTGTTTAAACAACACTGTACAGATAACCAACTATTTCGAACAATTACCAAGATTACAAGGAATTTCAGCCTATACAATTTTTTATCTTTATTTTTTATGTTTCCCTCTTGGTTGTTCCAGAATAGATATTTATTTATTTTCTTAATCATAAATTGATAGATATGCTTAGAGGAAAGAGATGGGAAAAGAAAAACAGAAAAAAAAACGAGATAAGGAAAGAGAGATATTTACAATGTTCATTTAAACGAGTAGATATTCTACATTAAAAATCTTCATAACTTTTGAACTGTGCAATGTTGATTTCAATCTAGATAACAAGATATATGTGGAGAGCTAAAATAAAAACGGCCACAACAGTGTTGAGTAAAGCAAAGCAACCACCTTTACAAATGAATTTGATGGAATACACAAGATCCCAAGAGCAGGCTCCATCTTCTCATCACTTGCAAAAGAGACTTCAGGTCTGAACCAAGCACATGTGACATGAACCCATAATGTCTCAACATCAGTTGACTTCAGAGCACCACCTGGGGAGAACATATTATAATCAACTCGTGCAATTCATAGAATATGTCAATAAATGGCAGCAAAATTAAATCAAACTTTGCATTTCATGGTGAAATTGGTTCAAATATAGGATTTGTATATTTGACAAGTGAAAAAAAGAAAAAGAAAAGAATAGCTAAGCTGGAAAAGAAAAACAAGTATCATCTCTTGGAGATATCTAGGAAACAGCTCCAGGGTAAAGTTAAAAGTTAAAAATCTTGATAAAGAAATGAGAGAAAAAACTATAGAAACAAGGTCATGAATCAAATCTGAATTAGAGGTATATACATACTTACCTTTTACTGGACAAAGGCAACACTCTCTCTTAATCTCAGGTGTTTCACATGCTTTGCAAACCCATGAAGTAAAATCCCGAACGTTTCTTGCTCCATAGCATTCTTGATGAACGGCTATTTGACATCTGATAGAAATGCAAAAGTTCAATGCTTCAACATATTAACTGATATCCAGTTAAGCATGTGGAAGAGTAGCCTAACCAGTTTCCTTGAAATCAAAATTTTCCCTAATATATTCGTTTGTATCTTACGCAGTCTAAAAAAGGCAATTCAACTTTAAGTTCCTTAAGGCAAAAAATGCTTAGAAAATTATCAAGTTTACCTATTGCAGATGATGATCTTGTTGTAGTCCCAATCTTCAACCCATCTACACACTGCACATCGTTCTGTTGTCCACTTAGCATATACTGGTTCATATTTCTCTGTCACAGTGAGCATAATAAACTCAGACTTCATCAGCTCATCTAGTTACCAAACAAAAAAGTAAAAGTTTGAATATTGTACAATTCTACCTTGCAGGAAGGCAAGCAATTTTTGCTTTCTTTCCTTTATGGAAGGTCGTTTTGGAGGTTTACAAGACACAAGAGCACTTGCGTGGTACTCTGCCAACTGTAACATCTACAGTGTGAAACGAGATGACATTAAACTAAAGGTCCACTCCTATTATTCATCACTATTTATCAAATACAACATGGATTTTTATTTCACTGTTCATTTCAGCGTGTCAAGAAAGGTAGCCGAAAACTATAAGAAATATGCATACAAGGGCAAAAATAACAAGATATACAATACAAACCCATTGTTCAAGTGGAAGCATGGAACTTTTCACCTTCACGCTTGTCTTCCAGTTTTTTGATTTTGAGCCTGTATGCCGCTCCCAATCACTAAGTGCTTGTTTTTCTGTCCCACAGAATCCGCACTTGCAAACAACTCTGAATGGAAAAAATAACCCAAAAAAAAAAACAGATGCATGAAAAGAAAACTGAGACAATAGTTTCTATTCCCCTAGGATGTAGGTCATACAAAGGGAAGAAACATATTTGCTACAGAATTATTGCATTATGACTATTCAAGAAACTGGTAAAATAAGCAAATAATAGAAACTATTAGTTGTAACTTAGTTACGTCCATTGACGCAAAACGAATACAAAAATAAACAGTAATGAATTTCATAATGACTAGAATATACAGAGGTTTAGCGTATAAATCTTTTGCCAATATAATTGAGTTAGTGCATAATCTACTTACAAGTGAAGGCTTGGAAAGTATATGCCTTCGATGCCATTACAGAGAACTGTAACCTTGTTTGGTAACACAAGTTGACCATCATTTTTGCTCCATCTGTATCAAAGTATCTATAATGTTTAGATATTCAAGCGGAAATAATAAATCCAGTTTACCATAAATGTATCATAAAAATTTCTGAAGATAAATAAAACAAATGATGACTAATTAATCTGAAAGTGAATGAGATGACAAGTACTTCAATATAAATATTGCAGTATAGAAACTTGGCAGTAAAAGTAAGGAAAATAAATATAGGATAAATTACCATAGGAGTCACTTTACTTGTGTCAAGTAAATGTTTTAGTCACTTTCCTTTCACAAAGGACACTTAGGTCACTTTCTATAAAAATAAGACATTTTAGTCACTTTTGAATAATAAAATATTATTTTATTAATAAAAAATTCTGAAATAATAATAAATATAATTTAATGGTGATAAATTTGTTATTTTATTTTAATAATTTAAAATTTAATTTGAATAGTACAATATTTTATTTTTTATTTTTTTGGTCAATTTTATTGTAAATTTTATATTTTATGAAATTTTTATGTATTTTTTTAGCACTTTTTTTTGTCGCTTTTTTTTGTATGTATTGTGTTTAGATCGAAACTATATAATTTACAGTTTCAAAAATATGAGCTACACGTATCAAAAGATTACAAGATCAGTGGCGTTGGAATCACACTGATGAGCTCTCTTCAATCCATCATCTTCAGAGACTAGTACTGTAAATTGAACTGTGCACCTCCACTGTGTTGCTTAGAGTTGGGCAATAATTTTTCTATCTGTGTAGTCCATGATAATGGAGAAATAGAGAGAACTTATTTGTATGGTTTCAAAGCCACCGATCTTGTAATTTTCAGACCTATATAGCTCCTATTTTTTATACAGTAACGTCTACAGTTTCAATTCAAACATGATATGTACAAAAAAAAATGCGATATAGAAAAATGCTAAAAAAATACTGAAAAATTCCATAAAATATAAAATTTACAACAAAATTGACCCAAAAAAAATATATTGCATTGTTCAAATTAAATTTTAAATTGTTAAAATAAAATAACAAATTTATCTTCATTAAATTATCTTTATTATTATTTCAGAATTTTTTATTAATAAAATAATATTTTACTATTCAAAAAGTTATTAAAATGTCCTATTTTTATGGAGAGAGTGACCTAAGTCTCCTTCGTAAAAGCAAAGTGACTAAAGTATCCACTTTGACACAAACAAAATGACTTTCAAGACCCCCACCCATAAATATAATCAACACTTGGCAAAAAAAAGACACTAAACGGAGGTTTGTTGACTTACTTCACTTTTGGCTGTCCCTTTTCTGAATCTGATAATTCAAAGTTAAACTTTGCTTTGCAAGTAGGGCAGTAGTAATCAGTGCCCCCCAAATTCTTCAAGAATGATACAACTCGATCAGGGAAATAATAAGTGTCTTTTCTATGCTCTTAATAAGCAAATTAAATAACAAAATGTCTTTCTATGCTCTTAGTAAGCAAATTAAATAACTATAATATCAAATGTTTATTCGTGGACAGACCTTGAATAGATTGCTGGAAATTTTGTCACATTCTGCATGAACCCACACTTTACACCCATCACACCGGACCTGGTCAATGCAGTATGGAAACCATCATTAATACCAGTTTCCAAAATAAGGGAAAATAATAATACACTAGTACAGCTTGTAGAGTCCTCACCCAGCTCCCACTGTCTGAATCGTTCCAAATCTTTTTGCAAATGCCACAATAATGTTTTGATTTTGTTAACTACAATGAGATTGTATCAATATTAACAATGGACCAAATTGATATGCCTAAAAGTCAAAAATATATAAATGGCTTGCATAATACAAGAAATAATTAGATCATGGCAATTCATGCATACCCTAGCACATGTTTTACATAACAATTGCCCTCCTTGAGTTGAAATCTTCATCTTTTTGGTTAATTTGAAAGGAAGGCTCAAGCCACAGCCTTCACAGGATCGTGCATCCTTATTCTTACCGATTGCATTCTGTAGAGGATTCCAAATGAACACTCAAGGCCAACAAGAAAAGTATTTATTTAGGAAAATATCACTGACACCCATAAGTTTCAGAGGTATACCAAATTTACCTCGACTTTAGTGATGTTAAGCATTTAAATCCCTGGACATTTGTGTTAGAGATATTTTCAGAGGATTTAAATGTAATTTTTCATCTTTGAGCTTGAGTGTTTGTAAAGGGGAAAAGCTCTAAACCGTCAAGAATGCATGGCATTTTCCCAATTTACTTCATAGAAGAATCTCTAGTCTCCTATTGTTAGTAAACAACACTAAAAAGAACAATGATTTGCATTTAAGGTCTTTCTTTATTGTTTTCCAAGGAACATAAGCATTAGTGAGGAATAATTATCCATTACTTTCAACTAAACAGATTATTGGTTTCTCAGGTTCCCAACAATGAAACATCTATAAAAGTAATAATTGATCATTGATCATGAAGATTTGCAATTTCTAAGAAGCAAGGCAAGGTAGGAAACTCCATCGTAGCTTGCCTTATTCATGAAGTGACAGTCTGTACCCTGGTACGAACCAGTTGCGTCTTGCATGCCTCTGAGAATTGATTCATCCAAAGCTGAATTACCAGCTGCCAAGTTAATATCTTTAATCAGTTTCTCAGTGAAGCCTCGTTCTGCCAAGAATGCCTCCTCTATTGCCATCTGGAAATCATTGGGCTTATAGTCATTCAATTCAGACTGCTCCTGGAACCTAGTCATGCAAAATAGTATATCAGTCCAAGGAATTTCTAAATAATCCACATCACTGATTAGAAGGAAAAGGCAAATAATTGTGACCACACACCTGTCTACGTGATCCATGAATGGAAAGATCATCCCCCGTTTAACCCAAGCATAATCCTGCTCAGCATCATAATAAATGGTCATAAAGGAAAACAACAAGGCATAGTTTTGATAAACTCCACGTATAGACTAGGAAATTTTCGTCATACCCTATGATCTTTGGTCCCAGAGTACCCAAAGAACATCACACAAGCTGCATCCGCTATGCAAGCCCTCAAAACTGGTTC
Source organism: Elaeagnus macrophylla (assembly GCA_029378325.1). Lineage (NCBI taxonomy): Eukaryota > Viridiplantae > Streptophyta > Magnoliopsida > Rosales > Elaeagnaceae > Elaeagnus > Elaeagnus macrophylla. The sequence continues at coordinate 73,830,592 of CM055640.1, read as the reverse complement.
AGGTGCTTGTGAAAATGGATCAATGACAATAGCAGGCCAAAATGGCTCCTTCCTTGCAGGCTTCGCCCACACTATATCTCCCGAATAAAAATCTTCAGGCCCGTATAACCCGTCTTTCCTTGCACGATTATCTTTTGAGAACCTCTCATTGTCCTCTAAATAAACTTGTTCTTCAGTTACCTCAAACCGGCGCCTATCATCTTCAGTCAAATTTTCATGCCCCAAACTTTGTGAACTAGAAAATTTTCTACTATTCAAACTCTTATACCCCACAAATCCGTCCTCTTCTTCACACAATGCAGTATACTTCCTGCTCTTATATCTACTTCTATCCTCAATGTCCATCTTTTTTGCATTCTGACTACACATTTTGGGTGTTTTAAAGGTAAATTTTTCCTTTTTATTCTCAATCTCAATCTCATAATCAGAACCATACTCAGGCAAACTAGTCTTACTTTCTTTCCTCCAATTCTCAATAACTGAATCATTAAAACGAGAAGGCAGTACCTGAACACGACCCCTTGAAGTTCGTACAAGAGGTGGTCGCTGAGCCTCCACTTTTCCATTAATCTTATCTCTGGTCGATTCTCTGTCCTTTGATTTAAATTTCACCTCAGGAGAGCAGGCTACCTCGGTGCACCACGAAGCAGAGAAGCCCTTATCGACCCCAGAAGAGCCGAGCAACTTATTGAAGCTCATGGGTATAATACCAGCGGCTAGTTGATCGAGCAGATTCAGTGGATAATACCCATTCGTCTTCCTCTTCTTCCTAGATGACTTTTCGTCATCATCACCGGTTGACTCACCGAGTCTACACCTTTTCAGACTTGGCATTTGGGTTTTCAAATTCCGCTTGATTATCATTGTCACGGAAATAAGAAACCAAATCTTCAATTTCAAGATATGTTAAGCAATCTCACTCCCACATAATACAATCCAGAAAATCCTTATGATTTCGCATAAAAAACCGAATTGTTAAAACGCTCATAAACCCTAGTTTCTTGCGATTCCACAAAACAGAGCAAGCACTACGAAAACGAATCGCAGTAGTTTTATACCCCAAGAAATCAACAGAGCACTTAGAAAATAAAATCTACTAGAGATAAAATTGAACAGAGAGAAGGAAGGTCAAATAATTTGATGGATAAGGAACAAATTCATAAAATACTTCTAAAGAGAAATAGGGATCTACTCGAAAAAAAGGTTCTTCCTAACTACCATCAGAATAAAGAAAAGATAGAAAATATTGAAAATTCATATAAAAACAAACAAATTTGACTACTGAATAGTAAAATTTGAGTTTCAGAGAGCGGTGAAGAAAGATTGGGATATCGGGCCGTTGAGAGAGGGAGAAGAAGAAGAAGAGAGAGAAAGGGGGGTCGGCGTTATCTTGTAAAAGTGTTTAGTTTAATAAGATACAAACGGGGGTGAGGCTAACTTGCGCCTTACGTGTTTATAGCACAATTCTTCTGCTAAGGTCGTGAGAATGGTGGCGTAGCAAAGCTGATGGGCTGTGTTTATTTTTGTCATGTATTTGATTAATTTGGATATTGAGTAGGACAAAAAAAAGGAAGCCATTTCAGTTCCAAGAAAGATGGAACTTAATGTATTGCCGCAAGTTTTCTAGAATTTTTTTTCATTTTTTATAATTTACCTCTGAATTTAGTTTTGAGTCTACAGTTTTAATGAACTTTTGCTATATGATTTTCGTGCTTGTAAAATTTGTTATGGGCCTTCGTTATATTAGACATGTCTGCATGTTAAAGGAAAGTGATAGTGTTTGTAGACTTCGAACTTAAAAGTCATATCGATGGAACTTGTTAATGTTCCTTTTCCCATTTAAGGAAAATAGGAAGAAAAAAAAAATTTGTTTTTTATTAAGGAAAATTGTTCCTCAAAATAGTTTCGATATCTTTGTTTTTTTATTGATTAAAGGTATTTGATGTATTTGGAACATTTAATTTAAAATAAAAATTGTCAATTTTGGAACTTATTAAAATTTGGGTTCTGAGCAAATGACCTCAATGCATATGGTTATAAAACCATGGAAGTCTCCTTTCTCTGTTTTTGCCCCTAGTTTTTCTTTTTCTTTAAAGTGGATTTGAAGAGAACAATCTGTTTGAACTTTAATCGAAGCAGTCTTCCCCTTTAAAATGAAATATACGATTTTTTTGGGCCAAGTGTGTTAGTGGGTGTTTCTCGTAGTCTGGTAGAGAGTGGTTTCGTTGGTGATTAAAACTGAGTTGCTATGAATATTTGAAGAGAACCGTCAGTGCCGGGAGAGATTTTTTTTTATTTTAAACTTGTATTTATTACGTAATAGAATAAATTAGTTTTGATAATTTATTTTATACAAAAATAATATTATATATGTGCCAACTTAATCTGTCGTAGTCAAGTAAAAAAAAATAAGAAAAATAATGAAAAAATATTTCTTGGGGTGCCATGTTTGCGTTATTTTATAATCTTTCATTATTTTTCTCGTTTCTGAAACAATATGGATTGTGGCATATCCTAATAGCTGAACGACGTGCCGTATGACGTGAATTCCGGAAGATTTTGTGTCATCACATAACTAAAAGTACGAGAAGATCAATCTGAAAGTAGGAAAACTGACTTAATTTGATGTCATGCAGTTAAAGACCATATATGTTTCGTTTTCCTTCTGAATTTGTTGGTATCCAATTCTGAAAATTGATGTAATTCGATGTACTGGTTTGCTAGAATATGTTGGTGAAGGAATGGGCTAGTGCTGTCCAATTGTCGAAAGTGCTTTTGATTAACAACTTTTAACTTTTGGGAATATGAAACGGAAGCAGGACGAGGGATTATTGAAGAGCCGTGAAGATACTGCAATTCTGGTGCTTCTTTTTGTTACTGTTTCAGTTTAAAGACGGCTTATCAGTTTACTTTGATACAAAATGAAACGAAACAAAATTCTGGCTTTTGGGACGCCTTTTATTTGGGTTTGTTTGGATGTATTTGTATCGATTAAAATAGAGTAGATTAGCTAAAAATAGTTTTAAAAAAAAATCTTTCATGAAATATTATAATTAATTTTAATTAATATTTAAGATTTGTGTATGTATTTAAAATTATTTTTTAAAAAAATAAATTATTTATTTTTATTAAAATACAAATAATTTTTTTTAAAATTTTTTAAGATGTGTTTTTATAAAAATTATTAAATATTTTGATGAGTTTAAAAATACTTTTTAACTAAGAGAAGTACGGACCATGTATGTCATTGACATGTCAAGTTTAAGCATGAGTCAGTTGAAAAAGATGAACAGGTTAATGATATTGAAAATTTTTAATCACAGATCAAATAAATTTAGAGGGGGTAAATAGATTATTTTCAATTTTAACAAATATTTAAATATGTAACCTAATCACAACGGCCAGACATGCAATCGCGTGTAAAGATAAAATGCGAAATAAAAATAACACACGATATTTTTAGGTGGAAACAACCTAGGCCACTCCAATGACCTAAGAGGAAAACCACCGGTCCACCGGACCACCTAACTATCCACTATGAAAATCAATGTTCAATTATAACCATAGAGTCCTAGAACTACCCTTCACAGATAGATCCCCATTTCTGTAATTTACTTACGAGCCGTCGCTCCTTTCACAGCCTCCAATAGCTAGATGTCTAGATCCGGACCAACGTTTCGATCTACTTGAGTCACACAAGATCAATCGAACCCGTCACCTTCGGTAATTTCGAGTCACACGAAATACCGAACACGTCACCTGAAACGTTAGCACAATAACACAAGTGCAAAGTGTGTCCTAGAACGGATTCAAACAATGAACAATCCTAACTAGCAGATTCAACAGCATATGATATAAAAACCAAA